>WTSP01011698.1:27385-78932 GCA_025331215.1 Actenoides lindsayi | reverse complement strand
AATTATTTTTATTTATTATCTTCGGCCCCGGGAGGAGCAGCCGGCCGCCCTCTCTCCTCCGGCAGCCAGCGCTCAGCCCGGCTCGCTCCCTTCCGCGCCGCCCGAGCTGGGGGACAACCGAAATGAACCTCAACTTCACCTCGCCCGTGCACCCCGTCTCCGCGCCCAGGCCCACCTCCTTCTTCATCGAGGATATCCTGCTGCACAAGCCCAAGCCCTTGAGGGAAGTGCCCCCCGAACACTTCCCCGGCTCCCTGGCCTCCCGCGTCCCCCTCTTGGACTATGGGTACCCCTTGATGCCAACCCCGACCCTCCTGGCGCCTCACCCGCACCCTGCCCTGCACAAGCCGGAGCATCACCACCATCACCACCCCTACTTCCTCACCACCTCGGGTAAGTGCAGCCCTTCGCAGGAGGAAGCTGCGGAGTTTGTGGCCAGGTGGCGTCGAGGTGGGGACTCGGGTGGGGACGAGAGTCCGCATCCCCAGGCGGGACATGCTCCAGCAGTTAAAGATAAGCTCCTCTGGGGCGACGGGCACCTTTCTGCATCCTTCCTCGCAATCGTGGCTGCGTTCCCCCGGGGCGAGAGCCCCCAGCCGCCCCCGGAGCGCCTTTGGAACGGGGCAGCCCCGGCTGCCCGAGCCCCGCCGGCCGCAGCTCCCGGCCCCGGCTTTGGGGAGCCCTGGGCAGCGCCGGCTTCGTTATCGGCGAAAGAATCCCACCGCCCTACAGCTTCTTATTCACTCGTTTGCTCGAGATCTCGAGGGTTTCTCTCTCTTTGCCTTTAATTTTTAAAATTTTTTTTAATTACTTTTATTTTTGGACCGGTAACATCGCTTTTTCCTTGAGTTCTCCCTCCAGGCAGTGACCGGGCTTCGCTTTCCCACCTCCAGCATCACTGCTGGGGCTGTGCCGGCTCACCTCCCGGGGGCTGGGACAGGTTCACCCAGCCCGGCTGGAGCCTGAGGCTCTGCCAGCGCAGGGATCGGTGCTCGGCCCTTCCCGGGCCCGTTTTCTGCTCGAGAAGGAAACGCTGCTCCGAAGTTTCTCACCGGGCAGCCCAAGTTGGGCACCGGCGCAGCCGGGCAGGACCGCTCTCCGCATGCCCGCTCTCCCCCCAGCCTTTTCCAGGGCTCCCCTATTTTTTTTTTTTATTTCCGTGCCCATTTCGTTGTGGTTTTATTGCCAGGAGGGTGCGGGTTTCCCTGCCAGCCTCGCCTCGCCTTTGCCTTGCCGGGACGGCTTCAGCAGAGGCGCAGCGCTTTGTTTTCAGAGCAGCGAGATCCCCAAACCCAAACGAATAAAACGATATCTAAAACGAAATAAACGAAAGAAAAAAAAAAAAACAAAGGAAAAAAAAAAATAGAAGAGCAAAGGGGAGGCCACTGCCGAGCTGCTGCAGCCCAGCCAGGGACCGCAGAGGGCGGCAGCCCCCGGCCAGCCCCGGGCCCGGCTCCTTGCCCGACGTCAGCCCGGGTCTCTGCCGTCTGTCCCCCCCAGGAGTGCCGGTGCCAGCTCTTTTCCAGCACCACGCTCACGCCGAGCTGCCCGGGAAGCACTGCCGCCGCCGCAAAGCCCGCACCGTTTTCTCCGACTCGCAGCTCTCCGGCCTGGAGAAGAGGTTTGAGATCCAGCGCTACCTCTCCACGCCCGAGCGGGTGGAGCTGGCCACGGCACTCAGCCTCTCCGAGACCCAGGTACCGGGGCGGCGGGGAACGGGCACCTTTCCCCACCCCTTGTCCCATGCAGCATCCCCACGTTCGCATTTTAAATAAATTCTTCTTCTTCTTGGCTTTTTTTTTCTTTTTTTTTTTTTTTTTTTTCTTCCCCCTCCCCTCCTGCTCTTCTCAGGTGAAAACGTGGTTCCAGAACCGGCGGATGAAGCACAAAAAACAGCTGCGGAAAACCCAGGACGACCCCAAACACCCGGGCGGTGAGGAGAGCCGGGAGCAGAGCTCCCCCGAGCCCGAGCTGCCCGAGGCGGCCGGCTCCGAGTCCCGCAAGGGTCCCCCCGGCCCCTTCCTGCTCCAGGACCCCGAGGACGAGGTGGACATCCTGGAGGAGGGGGACCTCTGCGCCGGACCCCACCGCCTCTAGAAGCGCCGAGGCCCGGCCCGGGCTCACCTGCCTCTCCGGGGCGGCTCTGCCTCAGCCCCGGCCCCGCAAGCCGCCCCTACCTCCCCAGCCTTGAGTCGTGCCGGAGCCCAGAGGGAAGGGGGTGACGGTTTTGGAAGGAGGTGTTGATGCGAGGGGAGCTCCCTCCCCGGCGGGCGGGCCCGGGGCGAAGGCAGCGATGCCCCGGCGAGGGCCGGGAGCCCTGCGGTACCGCCGGCTTCCCCCCCAGCATCCCCCCGAGCCACAGCTTTGCCTGATGGGGGAAGAGTCAAAGAAGGCGAGTTTCCTTTTAGTTTCCCCTTCCCTTCGAAATATCGGACTTTTCTCCGTTCCCCGAACTTTCATCGATTTTACAATAAACGAATACTCGTGCCAGCATGTTGTGGTTACTCAGAGCGGCAGGCAGGACATGCCTTGCCCTGACCCCCCTCCCCCCCAATCCTCTCCACTCTTGCAGCGGTACCGGCGAGCTGGGCTGGTGCTCACTGCCTCCCTCCGTAGTGCGATAGGTCGGGTTTGATCCCGGGCAGAGCTTCCAGGACACCCATATACTGAAAAAAACCCAAAAACTCTAGAAACGCTCTCCAAAGAAACAGGTAAGACCAAAAAGTATCGTTTATTTCCGATACGGGGAAGGGAAGCGGGGAGCATCACGAATAACTCGATCCTGCCGGGGCTGCTCGCAGCAAACAGTCTCAGCGAGCAAAAAAAAAAGGTTTTCTACATCTTGGAGACTCATCACCTGCGTGGGCGGCCTCATTCCTTCACGGCTTCCAGGTGCGAATCACTTTCCGGATACTTTTCCTCTCAAATAGCCCCGGAGCTGGCCCTACATTTGGGTCCTGTTCTCGTCCCTTCATCTGCCTCAGCATCTCTTCGGGCTCTGTAGCGCAGGCAGACTGAGCAGTCCCCGTCCGTGCTTGCTTTGCCTTTATCTTCCCGCCAGCAAAATGGTTCTATTTTCCAGGTAAATTAAGGTTGGGGGTTTTTTTTCATTATTTTGGTTGTTTTCTCTGAGCGAGCTGCTGGCTGGTGAATGTGCTGGGAGTGTGGCGGGGGCTCCGCTGCTTCAGCAGGGCTGGGGCTTTCCTCGGGAGAAACCTGGAGGAGATGCTGTGCTTGCTCACATGTCGGCTGTGCAGCCCAGTGCCATGGCAGTGTGTCGTTATTGACGTGTCTTTTCCTTTTTTTTTTTTCCTTATTTTTTTGGTAATGGGAAGTTAATTTGGTTGTCTGCTGTCATTAGCATTTTCAGGGCGTTTTCGGATTAAGGGATGTGAGGTTTTGTGAGGGGGGAAAATGTGTCCCTGTTTAATATATAAAATATAGATTATTGAAATGTGTATGCTTGCTTCCTTTTTGTGGATTTTCCTTTATGCTTTCGACACATAAAATAATAAAGATCACATGTTGCAGAGGGAATACTTATTACCCAACCATCTGTCCAGAAAATGACTAGTTGTCTTTTACACGGTGTTTATAAATATTTCCAGGACAATCAACAAATGTTGCCAAAATGCGGCTCACCCCCTTAAAAACTGTAATTCAGAAGGGATTTCCTCGCATAGCCTTAGTGTGCTTTGAAGCCCCGCAGAGAGCCAGGCACAGGGTCGTTTCACGTTGCTGGTTGGAAACGCTTCTCCCAGCTCTGTGGCTCTTCCCTTCTCTCAAGACCTACCCAGCTGTGGGCAGGGAGGTGATGGAAACTGTCTCAAAACCCTTGCAATTTGATGCCGTCGTGTGTCTGTACTCAGCCGCCCACCAAGTATTCTGTTAATTTTGCTCTGTGATGATTGTCAGCCTCCCCCTGAGTGCATGTTTCATGAGGAAGTATTAAAGGTGATATAAAAGAGAAGCTCTACTGTGATATTTACATGATAATTCATTTTTTTTTTCCCTCTGACCACGTCTACTGCTGCTGTTCCTGGGGCTGGGCAATGCACTCCGCAGCGTGCAGTGCGGTACCGACGCCTGTCTCGGAGCTGGCCTGGCCAGATGCACTCTGCTGCGAGGGTCAGCGACTTCACATCAGTCAGTAATAGGATTGGGCAGCAAAGTATTTAGAGAAACACAAGGGAAATCCCTTCAGTTTAGTGAGAGAGAATATTAGGTGCCAGTATAAAGATGTAATCATTTAAAAAAAAAAATGGCACTGGGATGAAAAGGGATATTAAAATTCCTGTTTCTTTATATTCATGTGTGATTTCTTTTACTTGTGCAAAGAACTGTTCATTCTCCCTTTAGTAATAAGGTGTGTAAAAGTACTCTGAGCTTGGAGGAACACAAAGTAAAAGTAGAAAACGAAGATGCACGAGGGACAGAAGTTTTTTGGCACAGAAGTGCAAAAGAAACTTTTTCCTCCTCTGTGGATTTACGCTGCTTTTTTGCAAGGCATCCAGTGGATGTGGAGGAAGTGATGGTGTCAGCCAGTGGGCGCTGCCTGGCTCTGCCCTCACAGCAGAGTTTGAGGAGTATGAGCAGATTCTGTGCAAGCAAATAGATTCCCGTGGCACTGAACACCCCAAAAGGTAATGCTCACCTCTGTTGCAGTAGCAGGGCCTGGGGCATTTGCAGACCCGTGGGCAGGCAGTATTTGTAGTCTGATGCTGGTTCTTGAGGGAGGGAAGGATCCTGGGATTCAGGTGGAGGTACTGGGAGTATGTCCCAGTAAGAGCAGTTCAGATACACAGGCTGTATGGGCGGTTATAGAGTGAATAGTTTGCAAAGTCTTGCTGTTAAACACATGTAGTGTCAGCCCTGAAAGTGCCGTGGGCTGTCGCTCGGTGAAGGTGTAAGTAACCTATGGCCAGAGCCAGCAAGTGACCTGGGCATTGCTCACGCTGTGTAAAATTAATTCCATAACTTCCTCTCGTTCTCTCTGCTGGCTGATGGACTTAGTGCAATATTTTCCATTGGTTTTCTGAAGCGAAGTTTCTGCAGACGTGGGCCGTGCTGAGGAGCAGAGGAGGGGCAGGTGAACATAGAGAGGATGCTGACTACAGCAATGCCAACTCCCAAGTGTTGCAACCTCCTGAACCGGTGACTTTGTTCTTCCTCTCTTCTCATCATGGTAACAAACAGCATTAATTAACTGCAAACTCCTGCTCAGATGGTCTTACTTGGCTTAAAAAGTGGCTTATTTCTGTCTTGGACTTATCTTATTTCTACAGCATGATAAGCTTAGACAAAACCCTTCTAGCTCTGCTGCTGGAAGTGCCCTGGGGTGGCTACAGCTACTGCCAGTATTCATGTGGCAGTAGCAATACATTGCACTTGGTGATAAAGGTGGTAAAGTGTACACTTCAGAGAAGAAAGGGTGACCCCACAGCAAGTGACAGTGCCTTTCCTACCTGTTAGGGTACAGGCAGACCTTCAAGGAAGAAGCTGGTTTTAACTCGTGGTAATGAGATACAGGTTTCTGAAATACCAAGAGCAAAGGCAAGCTGACCAAATTTTGTGGCTCACTTCGTGCAGCTCTTGCTCAGGCCACTCCTGAAGTAAAGACTCAACGTTCTCCGATGTTGCCTTTGCTGTGACTACTGGAAGAAACCCTAAAGTGCTCCTACGTCACACAGAAAACTCGCCCTGTGGTATTACCTGCAGCTGCCAGCTCTGCATTCACGATTATGCAAAGCTCTTGCTGAGCTGCTGGATGCTTCTTTAACATCTGCTTTATCCGGGTTTTTGGCTCAGTATCACTTCTGTTCAAAGCAGGCTCTTCTGTTCAGGCTGCTTTAACTCACCCTTGCCAGCTGTCACCAGGGGAGACTCACGGTCTTTTACCTATCACTGTGATTTTGTGCATCTAGAGCTCCTTCTCACAGTCACCAGAGTCGGTCCGTCCTTTGCATCCCTGCTCACTCTCACTCGGAGAGCACTTTAGGTTTGGGCAACAGGCAAAATAAATTTTAAACCCCCCCGGCATGTTCTTTGTGCTATTATAATTCACTGTAGAATTGATCCCTAATGGCAGATGATAATGATGAAATGCTTGTCTGGTGGGTTGCCTGGACATTACAGCTTGTTCATGCCTATCTGAAGTAGTCAATGACTGCAGGAGTTGGACACAATCTCACCTGGTTTACAATCTTTGACAGTTTGTCTTTAGAGATGCAATATTGGAACATGGCTTTTAGGCTCTGCCTTATTTAATGGCTTTAATTGATAAACCAGTATGTTTTAGTCAGAGTCAGCAGGCTGTGAGCCAGCTGTTCATACCTTTTGTGAGAGGGTGGTGGGAAGCCAACTTCAGTTATCTTTGACAGAAATGTGATGGTGATGCTATGGCAGCAGCATCGCTCCTAAATAGAACCGACCCCATGTCTTTGACCACTGGAGGTGGTCTCAGCTTCTACACTTCCTGAATCTAAAATATTAAGAAATGGTGGCCTTAGAAAGGACCTGCTGAGTGAACTTTGGGAAGTTCCACTGGGTGTACATCAATACCTTCCTGCCCCTGTGAAGGCAGCCCGGGCGCACGGTGAGTAACGCTGCGCTCTTTGATAGCTGTGCTGGAGCCGTGCGACTGTGGCAGGCAGGTTCTACTCCAGCTCAATCTCTTCCTGAATACTTAATGCGAAATTCAAGGCCTATTTCATATTTAATTTCCTTGCCTTCCTAATTTGAAAGACATTAAGTTTTGGCCTTTGCTTTTAAGCTCATCATTTACTTGTATGGTCCCTTTTTGTGCCACCGTATCTGTTAGGTACAGGAAAAATTTGCATTAGTATTGAGGTAGATCAAAAGATTTTCTTTCCACATATGCTGGAAATAATGTCCTTTTTTATTTTTTTTTTCCCTAAGGAAAGAAAAAAGAGAAGAAGAGAAGAAAGTAAAAAAAAAAAGAAACCAACGCGGTCTTTTCCAAATGGTTTGAGAAATGATCATGATCAGTGTTATTAGTTTTGGGTTTTTTTAAAAAAAGAATCTTTCCCTTCCCCTTAATGCAGCATCTTATGGCTTCTAGGGTAGCATGGGTTTAGTACTTAAATGTTTCCTAAACATTCATTGTTTTATGAACAGAAAAAACCCCAAACGAAGCAGACTACCCTCCCAGAATGATCACCCTAATTTATGGGAGCTCTAAAAGGTAGTGGGATGACAGATAGCTGGGGAAGGTGACCATTTAAGACATTAAGCATTTTGCATCACACGGACGCATCTGCATGTCAGCCAAATAATAAGGCCATCAGCTCATTTTCAGGGGGCTGTTGCCTACTTCAACTCAATCCTCAGATCAAAGAGAAAATGTCTGCTTGCATTTTCTAATCAGAAAAGGGATGCTAATTTAGGTTCCTTAATGTGTGGTGGTAAGAGACTTCTTCAATTAACTGAATTCTATAGCTCAGAAAATAAAAAAGGGGGATACAAAGGGAGTCAGGCTGGAAAGGCAGAAGTTCTCATTAAATCAAAGGTCCAATATTCATTACCTCCAGCATCTGGGGCTAAATACTAAACATGGAGATCATCAAAGGGGGTTTAATGGGTTAAATTGAGAATATAATCTAATTAAAATATTAGATACGAGTAAATAGCTCTTTGATATTCATCTGAAGGTTTCATTAAAATAGGTACTTGAGGTTTGTATTACAGGAGGATTATCACTTTTAAGCAGAAAAAACAAGTCGAGGTGCCCTAATCAGAAATGCTTCCAAGTGTTACCATTTGGTTTAAAAATAAAAGTAAAAAAGCAGCAACTGGCAGAGCTTTTACCCAGCCTAGCTTGGTGGATCATTCCACAGGCTTGCACATTCTAGAAGGAGGGGGCAGATGCACTTCCCAAAGGCGAGGAGACAGGAGGCTGGGGCAGAGGACTGTCCTGTTCCAGAAGTTGCACTCTGCACTTGGATATGCAAAACATTTCCCCTGCAGCCTGACCCACATTCCCCACGTCAGAGGCCACTTCTTCAAACAGGTTTCCCCCCCAAAGATTATGTGCGCCAGAAACCCCTGCCTGCAAAGGCTGACAGGCTGATTCAGCATGGGTGGTGGCAGCCAGCTGTCAGGGTGGAGAGCTTCCTAGCTCTCAGGTGGGTCAGGAGGGCTTTAAAGAGAGGAACATGTCCTTTTCTCATGATGGAGAGATGCGGTATGGTGATTTATTTTCCCCAGATTAAGGTGGGAGCATGCCTGGGGATCCTGCGGAGTGTACTTCAGCACCCAACCCACTTTCAGGAGGACTGAGGCATCCTGAGGATCTAGGTCAAACTCACCCAGGACTCTGTAAAATGAAAGGTATGGGACTTTTCCAAAAAAAGGACTTCTCCACCTTATGCTTCCACTGTTAGCCTCCTTCAAGGAGACTTGAACTTGGTGAGTTTTGGTTTTTTGTTTTGTTTTCCCAAAGATCAAATAAATTGGGAGAAAGCAATTACACATAATCACAAGGTGGTTGTTTTCTTTTGTTCTTCATTTTTCTTTTAACCAACCTATTTTCTGAGAGATTTTAGTGCGTGTTCTTCAAAATTCCCTTGCTGTGTCTTCTAATCATATTTCATATGCTGACTAATTTGTAATTTACTAAGTGAAAGAAATGGAACCATCCTAAGAAACCCATCTGTTTGCTGTTACGTTTATAGATTTAATCTGTTAAAAGCTGTTTCCTCTCAAACACGTAGCTCTGAAGTATCCTTAGTTACTCAATATCTTTTCCGACAGCTTCTGGCTAATAACAGCTTGTCTGCATGACCAGCCAGTACTTGTTTAGAATGTTCTTGTCCCAGATGAAGCTTCAAAATTTTGGTCTTGATGTGACAACTATTCACGAACAGATAAAAGAGTAACATGTGAATAATTAGTATTTTATCATTACCAATTGCTATGTTTCATGCACATTTTTGTTCTTTTTCTTACCAGTGATTAATATATTTGGCTTTCTTTCTGGACAGTCTGCCAAAGTCTCCTCTGCACTTCAGAAATAAAAACGTCACTGGTATTAAGATCATCAAATGAGGGTGATGTTTATTTTTAATGTTTTGTAGATATGTACATTTGACATGTCTAAAAATGACCCAGCTGTGACAAGCCTACAGCTGAGTAGAAAGATGCAACTGCTACATCAGTCGATTTCAAAGAAAAATAACAGAGGTGATTCTATTTTAAATGCTACGTATGCAACTATCTACATTAAAAATAATTGTAAGAGAAAAGTATAATAGAAGTGATTCTAAAATTTAACAATGATTGCACTTAAGCCACTTTATATTCTGATGGAATGGTAAATCTCTACGTGATGATCATAGCTCATAATTAAATAGTTCTTTTGTCTTGAGGATACCCCTAATAATTTCAAAACACTTATAAGATATGAAGGGTTCTGAAAGCAGCTACAACTTGCTTCTCCTTCTCATGTCTATTTTGCAAAGTTTCCAAGGATGTAATTTGAGGTAAATTGTCTCCATTTAAAGTCTGTGGCAGAACTCTCTCCTCTTTCACCTCTTTGTCTGATTGTCTTGCAGTGAAAATCTTTGGTCTGGGAATCTTCTTAGCATACTCCAGCGCCTAAAAACATGAAAATTGGGGTAAGTGATAAAAAGAAACATCTGACCAGTGTTTCCAAGAAAATTTAGGTGTTTCCATGTTGGGTCAAATAAATAGTTCTTCTAATTCCTGATCTTGTTTCTGTCTGTTCAATAGTAGATGCTTCAGGAAAGGAGGGCAGTAGTGGAATACCAACAGGGAGAGCATATCTTGAAGAACTGCACTTCCTACATTGGCCGAGTGTTTCCTTTTATCACATGTATTTCCAAGTATGTATTTCTGTAGCAGCATGTAGGTAAACTTGCATGTGTGAATTTGAGACATAGCTGAAGCCTGTACCGTGCAAACAAGAAGTATGTAAGTTCTGTTTAACTTGGCTTAGGTTCTACTGCATGGTAGGCTCAACTACGACAATTAAACAGAAAAATGAGGGTGCTCAAGCTGTTGTTCTAGATCTGACATCTCTCAGTGAACCTGAGCAGGGCCATGCTGAAAGAGGAATGCAAGGAGTGTCAAATGGTATGGAATGATGTATGGAAACTGGAAGGCTGTCTTGCAGAGGGAATGGAAACAGTATTACAGAAATCCTGAAACTGAGAGAGACCTGGTTTAAGCTGGGGCTGTCTATGTTTCAGTCGCATGTACTTGGAAGCTCCTGAAACACGCAGTTCCTGTTCGTCACCTTGGAGAAATGCCTGTTAATGTGCTTTCTGCACTAGACAGGTGAGCTCCTGCAGAACTCAATAGATAAAATATATGCTGTTTCCAGAGCTTTATTACTTCCTGCAACAGGGGAAAGGTGCTCCCTTTGTTCATTTATGTATGCCACTGTCATGTAGTCAGTTGTTGCTTGTTTGGGTGATTTTGAAGGCCAGTGAAGGCTAAAGTGATGTTGTATGGGCTTGAAAAATAAGACCAATTACTGTAGCTATGCAACTGAAGTGAAAGGGGTTTGTGAGCAAGACGGGCAGGCAGGTGGATAATAGTCTAACAAGAGAGTATCTGTGGTCCATTAGAAGAGTGCACTCTGCAGTAGTGTGGCCTCGACCGCTGATGTGAAGCAGAGCATGTGCTGCATGGGGTAATGTTCCTAGAGGGGTCCCACTCCTTTATTCCCACCCTTTACCCAGGAAAACATGACTAGCTGTTTAAGCCAAGTTGAGTGCTGATAGCTTGGATGGAGTATTGCTCCATTTCCACTTGGGATCCTCTCATGAACAGCAAGGCAGATGCATGGACCGAACACTGCTGTTGGGAAAGAACTCCCCAGCTCTTGGCATACATCTCCAGCCAGAACAGAATAGATGCACTGGTGAGCTCTTGCCAGGATCCCAGGATGAGAGCAGAAGTCCATAGAGTTGTTAAAAGAAAATCAAAATGGAGAAACTATTTTAGACTACTGTGGGTTAAGTTTATGGTTTTCTTTTTCTTTGTGCAAGTCTGGAATCTCTCCCTGCATGCATTTTAAAGGGACTCTATTCTTACCTTCTGTCTTGATACTGAAGATATGGCCTGGGGTTTCGTAGGTAACCTCTGAACCAAAACAGTGCTCTTCATATTGTGTTCCTTAACTTGCTTTGCATACTCCTTTTGTTGCTTTAACTTCTCTTTCTGACAAAAGGAAAAAAGTGTATGGTTAATGAAATGTCTCAGTGGATCCATCAATGAAACACTTTTTCCACCAGTCTTCCATTTACACCTCTGTTGCTGCTTAACCTGGCAAGGCTATTGATCATTCCTGAGAAGAACACAACAGGAAATCCTGGTAAGTGGCACAGCTTTTTACTCACGTCATTTTTAAGAGCTTTTTCTGGGGCTGTATCGAGAATCACCAGTATCCCAGTCACCATTCTGTGATTCTGTAACAGAGCTCAACAGAAAGGTGACAGGTTCAGCTTTATTCTGAATGCTTCAAACACGTCTCAGCAATGATTTCTTTGCCATTCTCCCCTGTCCAAGTTGACCTTTCACAACTGAAAAGCAGATCATGCAATAGGGACTGCTTACTTTCTCTTTGATAGCTTCATAGTCAGGTCCAAGGCCTCCAAGCTTCACATTCAGATTTATGTAGGGCTTTGAGCTATAGGGCTGAAAAACAAACAGCAGTGACAGATTTTCCTTTATACGATTTTACATGGAGCATATTTAAAGCAAGTCTTGCAGTAGACACCCAAGATAAGAGTAGGATTCAAGTTGCAGTTGAATCAGTGGTACCTCTGGCATGTCTCATTTTAAGGATTGTAAGTAAAAAAAATTGAGGTACTTGCACAAGTCAAATAACACTGTATCTCCTTTGATTCTAGATGGGTGATTGCCAGTCATCCGAATCACAAAGCAATATTTTCTCAGTCAAAAATAATACAGTATGAGCTTTATTTTTGAACAGCTTAAAGTGACCCATTTGGCTGTTATTAGAAGAAACTGTTGTAGAGAAAAGCAGATAAAAGTACGTGACCTTGGCGGTAAAAAATTAGGCAGATGTTATTAGTAAAAATAACCTTTCATTGTTCTCAAAACTGCAATAGAGATTTGTTCACAGGGAGTTGAAAAATACATGCCTTGCAGCTCAGCAGCAGCTTTTCAAGAGCATAGGGAACACAGCAGATGAATGATGGATGATGTTACTTCGTGACATTACTGCAAAGATAGCAATACTTCCAGAATATTTTCAGTCTCTTTCAAGAACATCAAGTTAATTGTTGGAAGTGGACTATGTTTTAAAAACTTGTCAGTGGAAACTCATTATGATCAGCTCTGTAGTAATTTCTATCACAGAGTAATGCAGAAACACTAAGAAGTTTCTATATGCAAATAAAATGTGCTTTTCTTTAAAGGGTGTGTTCAGGTTAAACTCAACTGCAGCCAAACGAATTCTATGCACTGAATTTCCTATCTGATGTTTCTTGTGTCAGTTATCCCTGTTCTTTTGTGATATGCTTACAGCTAACTTTTAATTTAAAGTCCTGTGAAGAGTTAATCGTTTAGCTGCCTACAACAAAAATCAGGGTTTTCTCACTTCAGGTGACGAGCCTGACTGCATTTGTTTATTGGGGAGAGCTGGATTTTTCTTTGAGACCTAAACAGTTTTACTCTGTAGCATTCCTCACATATGAAGCGTGAGAAAGCTACTGAAAATACAGGACAGAAACAATAGTTAGAACTCAGGGGAACAGAAAGGGAAGGAAATCTGCCCTTCAGTTACTATCATAATCCAGCTAATTCTTCTTAGAAGCATTCAAGCAGCAATACACAAACTGCCTCCTAGATGAAACAGATACGTAATTATTTCAGCTTAGTTTGTCTGCCCTGAGACTTGGCGCTAACTTCTTAAACATTTAATTTGTCATGGACACACAGGGGTATCTCTGTGCTCTTCCACTGCATCTGGGTTAACTGGTTACAGTACGAAACTGGACACGCAGAAGACACAAAAAGAACCAAGTTTTAATAAGGATCGAAATGGGATCATCAGGAGAGTTGTAATAATGTTTATGCCGTTAGCTTTACAAATCCTCTAAGTTTGTGGTTGTTCAGTTTGATTCCCTTGGAAACCAAGAGATTTGAGTTGGATAGCAAATAAGCATGACTAGGATAATGGTTTGCTCGGATCTGAGGACTGGCTACCTGCTGCTTTACACAAATAGCTTTATTCTAAATCATTTTATCACCGGATAACTTAAAGGACAAACACTGCTCTGTGTGTTCTTGGAGCTAATCAAGGCCAAAAGTGACATTGGGAGGGGTGGGGGTGAGCTGCCTTCTCTTTAGACTAAAATGAATTTAGTGTCTGTTTCTACCTTTGTTCCTTGGTTTTTAATGCTCCGGGCAAGCCAGTGTGTGTCAGTGTGCTCTCTGTAACAAGGGAGTATTTGTCGGTCCCCATTCGATCTTTGGATTATTAAGGAAAAAAACATTAATCAGAGAGAGAAACAGAAATGTAAAACCATCTAACCCACGTTTCCTTACCTTCTTGCTGACTTTAGGCTGGTTTTGCTTTTCTCTTTGCATGAGATATCCTTCTGAGTTGCTTCGTCTTATTTTTACTCTATTTCCTTCACTGTTCTCGGGATCTACCTCCAAACCACTTTCTACCTGTGAGAGTATAGGTGGAAGTGGGCTTGACAAGTGCCTGTCAGTGAAGTGAGCCTCTGTCAAACGAGTGATTTCTTGGTGATGTTGCTTCATCGATTGTGTAAATTGAGAGGTTGTACAAGGGGCTGTTGGTGAACTGTGAAGAGAAGATTGAGAAGGCCTCAAAAAAATAAAAGGGGGAGGTTGGAATAAGAATCTTTATTTGTATATAGCAGATAGCTCAACAAGCAATCTGTACATGGAATGATTCTTGCTCACAAAATATATTGGGAACATGAAGATGGAAAGACAGGTATTTCACAATGACTGACTTAGCTTGCACCCAAGTGTACAGAAACTGTTTAAAACAAATGGGAAAAGTATAGATGGGGAAACTTTCAGCCTGATGGAAAGCTAGCTGAGATCAATGAAAACTGTCTTTAAATGTCCTTGGATCAGGATTGCTCAGTACTGAAAGAATTCATTGTCTATGTGCAATAAAGTTTTCATTTTTATCAAAGCAGGTGAAATTCTACGTAACTAGGGATTTTCATGTCCTTCCCCGTGTGTACTAAGCCAGAATTGGCACTGGAATGACTCTGGATATTCACCTTGCAAGGCAAGTTTTGACACACCTCTATGTAGCCAGCAGTACAGTTAATTTATGCAGAAGTTCTCTTTGCTATTTTTCAAACTTCACCTTCTAGCCTTTTAAGGAAATTTTAAATTGTGGGAAATTCTAGGTGCAAGAGAGCCTGGAGTACAGAACTGTCCTTTTCCAATACCATACTTAAAAATTGTTAGTTATAATGAACCTTAAGTTTGTAGTAATCTGTAGTGGCAGGTTTGTAGCAAAATAATTTCATACTTTGGACTTGAAAACATTTTCTTGTCCATTTCTATTTTTCCCTGGGCATCATAGTGTTGTGATAATACCGTTTCAACATTTATGTCCTTACCATAAACTACTGATAGCATAGCGCTGATACCTTTTATAATTGTGTCCTTTGCAATCCTGAAGTGATAATTGGTCCTTCACCGATTCTTGAACATTTGCCTTAACAGTAGATGAAATATTCCTCTGATTTAGATGTGCTTGACCATCGGTTCTGTTCTCTCCTGCAAAGAGCTGCGCAGTGACATGGTTGTATGTATGTTGCTGGTCATGTGAAAGTCCATGTGGAGAATCATGCTGATAGTTCTTGTTCTCCTTGCTGGTATATGCTGGAGATATAACCTCTGCTGGGTTAAATTTATGTAGTGTTGGATGAAATGGACGGGTAGATGTGGTAAAATCCTGATCAACAAAATGTCGTGAATTTGGGAAATTATTTAAGCAAGTATCTAAAATCTCTGCTGTATTATTGTCAGGGTCAACAGAAGGACTTGCATACAGCCCTCCCCTCAGTGTGCTGCTGTCGTCTTGCTCCACTGCCTGCATGGGAACAGCCTGAAATTCTGGTATTTGGTGGTGCCAAGACTTCGGTTCTGCTGGTCTTCCTGGTGGTTGCTGGCTACCGTTCCTTGGGAAAGGTCTCCCTTTGAGACTCTGGTTGGATTTTATTTTATTTCTCTGAGATGAGTTTTGGTGATCCTAAAACAAGTTATCAAAAGTGAGGTGAATTTCAGTGGTTGCTATTTTCTATGTTCATTAAGATCAACAAGTGTATGGGTAAGTTTGCCTGTCACAATGCCTTTCATGTAGTTATTTCTCAGAATTCTGCAAACTAAATGATTAACTGATGTTTTGACTGGATTCCATTGTGTTCTATGACTCTAATTCAGGACACCATCCTTATTTCAGACAGCCCTTAAATAGCTGTGGATGCTACAATGAATCTGGGCTCTGGACATGTACTGAACTTTGAATGTGTGTTGATGTGGTGCCTTGAACAGGTATGAACAGGCTGCAGTGCATAATCATCCATCCCTTTAAAGATCAGAGATGTATGGAGCCAGCCACCCTTGTTTAATGTACGTTCACAACTCTGGCAATGTTACAGCAAAGTCCTATATGCCTGAATAAGTAGTGCGATGGAAATTAGTTTTAAGTGTCCTCTTAGCAGAGAGTGAAGTGAAGCTTTGTGCAATAGTCTGAGACAAATTCTGAAGCAGAACACTATAAAAATGGTTCCTTACGGATGCAGACCATATCTAAGAAATGATGCTGTGGTAAATATGGAATGAGGGAGTTTTCTCTGAATGAGGTGCAAAAATAGGTGCCCTTAAATGCACAGGACTACTTGTTTCTAACCCTGTAGACGAGAGGTAGCTCACTGTCAACCATCTGGGGAAAATGGTTCAAGAATAAAATCAGTTCTTGGTTTCAAATCCTCTAATGAAAGTAAACTGTACTAAATTTCAGGAAAAGAGGGCTACGTGCACACTATTAGACTGGTCCACAACAGAAACAGACTGATGGCAGTTATTTAAATGCTTTCATTTCTAAACCAAGTGCTCCTCCCTGCCCTGTATCCTGCAAAACATTATCCAGATGATAAGAAACAATTTCAGGATTTAAGCCCAGCAGGATGGCTGTCTTGAGCTAAACTGACACACTTGCAATCCGGAGTTTGTTTAAGATCTGTCACTTTCCAGTGACAGCCTCAGGTGTTGCCTGTTTTGAGGAGAGCTGTGGCTTTCCTTATAGGGAATGTATAAACCCATTCCGAGTCCATTTAATCTTTGTCAGCACTAAAATCCTCCATTTCATCCTCCCGTCTCTCTAGGGTTCTTTTGTTAGCAACACTTGCAATCACCACATAGCATATGCACTCAGAATAACTACTTAATGGTAGGTATTAAATCCACATATAGAGCAGAATGTTTTGGTGAAAGCTTTAGCACTGGGGAATCCCGACTCCTGGTGCCAAGATGATGATTTGTTAGCTCGACCTCTGCTGTAACAATTAATGTTCTGGCATACTGTGCCAGTGGTGGAAAGCGTGAGCTGCTGCCAAACTGGGAGCAGGCAAATGTTTTCCCATTCAAACAGAATGAGCAACCCTGTAAAATACCTGCCTCATTCTGAAATCCCATATATAAAGGACATCTCTCACCATGAACAGCAGCATAAAATCTTAACTGTCCTTACAGAAGGGCAACTTCCAGTTTTAAGTGACCCGCAGGGAATGTAAACAGTCTGCCTGCATTACTTCAAATACTTGTAATACAGAGAGAGTAACGAGGTTTGCCAACAAGAATTCCAGGTGGCTTGAAATTCTGGTTCTGAAGTTCTTGGTTTTTCATCAGTGATGATCACCTACTAGTTTGTGCTTTTACATTATCATCAACCAGATAATGCCCTAAATAGATAGACTCTTGGAGCTCAGAATTTTTTGGGATTCGGGATCTATTTTGATGTAAAATCATTCAGTATATAAAGCAGCATATGCATTAAACTTCAGTGATTATCTACTGATAGATATCTAAGTATTTATTGTTAGTAATTGGTACTTTAAAAGTAATGAGTTTACAGCTTTAAATATTCAAACGTCAATGCTTTTACATATATAGATAGATAGATAGATAGATAAAACTTATGTTCTATTGAAGAGGAACCTTGAGCTGCTGTGCTTTCAGGTACCATTTGGCTTCAGGCTCTGCTTTCACAGTCTGGAATGGTAGGACACTCAGAACTGGTTCCTCATCAACAGTTTTAGGATCCATAACCTAAAAACCAAGAATGTTTATGGCCACAGTCTAATCAAATGAAAGGATTTAAAAGTCTGGGGGAAATATTGCAAAACAATTTGCCTCCTATTAAAGCTGAAGTTAGGCATTATATAATAGATAACAAGAAAATGAATGGCTAAAAGAGAAACTGGAAAAGGAAGCAAAAAGTCAAGTAACAGTGGTGTGGGGGTAGGAAGCATCCCTTCTGCTTTTAAGAAGGAGAGAGGAAAAGAAAATTGCAGGAAGTATACAGCACAGAAACCTACTTGTAACTCTCAAATGTCTGGGCTTCTGCCTTTTATAGGAGAGCCAGTGGATGTACCTAATAACAGAAAAGCAACTAGACAATCATCATTGTCCAAGCAATCAGCCAGAGTACCAAGATATTGATGAATGACGCACACCATTGCAAGGTCTTCAACAACAGTCCTGCAGGAAAAGATGGCAAACCAATAGTAATATGTTGGTAGACAAGGACAAGGAGTAGCTGCAGAAAGAAAACATGTAATACACTTGGCCTGGCAACAATGTCAAACAGCTTGTGTATAACAGCAAGCCCACAAACGAGAAGAACATCTTCACATGGCCAGTCGTGGTGGCACGATGGCTGGAAATCAAATTTGAGCAATTTCTTGATGGTGGCTGCTGGAACTAGAGATTTTGAAGCCGAGTGATACTCTTATAAATAGAACAATAATTAAATGTTTTCTTGAGAGCATCAAACATTCCCCCTCCCAAATCTTTAAAACTTCAGGGGGGGGAAAAAAAGCTTTTAAATTTTTTTTTATATATATTTCTGTTGTCCCAAATTATTCTGCTAACTACTATAGCAGGTGTGACCTCAATGAAGAGTGAAGAGACTACGGCCAACTATTTGCTGGACTCATGCATGTGGCAGGAGCACTCGCACACCATCGCAGAGCGACTCCGGCTAGCACAAAACCGGCCCTGAGAAGACACTTGTGACCAAGAGAATTATTAACTGCAAGTCATAATGGTGAAATCAACATGAAGGAAATGTTAAATCCTTGCGGGGAGCCGAACGTCTCATCTTTGGGGGTGAGAGGCTAGGACGACTAGGAAAAAGCAGGTGGGGCTTATTGACACGTTTTCCAGTGGTCTCGTTGCTCCAGATGGTGATGCAGATTCTGTTGTGACTAGAACAGTTCACAAGTTAAAAGTTTCACAAATTAGAAGTTTCACGAATTAAAAGTTACCGCACAAGTTTTCCTGAACGGTGGAGAGACACAGCTCTGCAGACAGCAAGATGTTTTTGGTGGAACCAACTGCCTCGCTGTATTGATAGTTTACTGGGCAGGTAAAGCATACTTCTACATTATCTCTTTGAAAGAGGAACAGGACACAACCTCTGCCAGCATTTTTTTTTTGTGAACTATTCTATTAATACCAATCAAATTGAGAAAATGATCAAATGAAATTGCATTTTGAGAATCATAAGCTGTGTAATGCCTATTCTGTTAAATTGAGGCCCATAATTGCTTGTCTACTGAAAAGATACAACAAAGACAGCAATCATGGCATGTCATTATCCCAGACTAGAAAACCGGCCTTTGCAGTGAGGACTTCAAAGGCTTGTGGTTCTCGAATTGCATTTGGCTGCTATTGTTGAAGCGCAGGCAATCTTGATTAGGTGTTTACACTGAGGTAAGGCGCAGTGCACAGAGAGTCTGAGTGCCTTGGTCTAGAGCCATTAAAAAATTGTACATTATGTTCCTTGCTTTGAAGTAAGGGGCTTGTAGGTAGGAAAGCAACTCACAGTGAGTACAGCTGAGCTAGATTGGGCCACTACTTCTCCCTCTTTCTTTCTTTCTCTCTCAAAGAAATGCATCATCAGGTTCTTAAAGGATCAGGCAACACCGCAAAGAACTTGGTGCTTTATAAAATGCTTTATAAATTAGTAAATACATAGATCAACACCCATTCGTGGTATCTTTTGGTACATATGGCCTACTGTCTGTGTGCACGGAGACAACAGCTGTGAATCTTGCAAGAATGAGGCTGCAAATATTTTACCTAATGTGATGTCAGTTGAAAAAAAACGTATGCAAAGCACTTACTCCAATGTAAACACTACTTTACCACCACTGTACCTGACAGCCAACAGTGATCATATCGATAAAAACAGCTTCAAGATCCTGCAAAGCTCAAAATAATCCAGTTTAGGAAAAAAACAGTATTCAGAACACGTTTGGTGGCTCCAGCAGAAGACGCGTGTCTTGTTTGCTTCTTCTCATACTTGGTGTTTTTGCACTTTTGATACACTTTTTTAGGTAGGGTGACTAAAAGTAGCTCATGGGCCAGCTCTGGCCAACAAGATGCTTCTGTCACGCCTTCTTTCAACCCTTCCAACAAGGTGGAGCAATGGATGTCTCTATTAAGAACAAGAGAGGTGAGTACTTCTTCCTCTGCCTATCCGCAGCAAACACAGAGGTGGCTGACAGTAGGTGGTGGTGCTGCTGTGGCTGTAACAACTTGTCAAGGAAAGAAACACACCTTTCCACACAGGTGCTGCCTGGCCCCTGCTATGTCACATCTCTGCTGTCCCCATGATGACTTCAGCAAGGTATTCTTAGATCAGAGCCCTGATTTTAACAGACTTTTTTGTTTTCTACTGCATATCTTTGAATAGTCTCTACACAACCAAGTCCTGATCCTTGGCTCCAATACTTACATAGGAAACACTTTCAGAATTCCCCAAATAGTAAACATAATCATATCAACACAGCTTTAATTAGCATCAATCTACACTAATTATTTTTACCATCAACCAAATTATGACTGAAAAAAAAAAAAAAGAAGTGCTCTTAATAGCTCTGCTAGAAAAAAGCTTGGCCATCATTACACTCCTTGTAATGTAGTCAGCAGATGCCCTCTAATGTTGTGTCAACTGTTCATTAGCCCTGGAAAACGTGTCACTTGAAGCAGAAAGTCTCTGTAGTTTTGCAAGTTAAGAATTTTCTATGCTACAACTCGTGGAGTGATTCAATGACTCCCACCTTCCCATTATGCATAATAAGTAGCAAGTAAAAGCAACAAACTCGTGTATAATCGTTCATTAGGAACTGTAATTGCATTTCCACTTACTCCTTAATACAAGCTGTCTGACATTTTGCAGTAGATCATAAGAAAGCTAGGCCCTTCAAATCCAAGGATTGTACACGATGGGTATCTGCTGACTGATGTCAAGTATAAGGTTTGGCCAGGCTGGGAAAGCACGTGAGAGGAAAGAGTGGTCTGAGCACTCCAATCTAACAGATATTTCTTGGATTTTCCTACATGTGTGGCCCTAAATGACAGGGATAAGCAAGAGCGTGCACGATGCCTGAAAACAGTGTGACCACAATGTGTTTTCTGGTTCTTAAACTCCATCATAACTTCACATGATACTTTTTTGTTATGATTGATGTGGGTGGAACAACACCAAGCCAAAGGTTTTTTAAGCCAAATGGTGACACCGAGGTTTCCTACTGCAGTTAAAAAATTGTGAGTCTTCTGCTATGAGAAACAATTTGCATTTGCTGGATTGAGCAAAACTCAGCAGAGATAATTGTTACCAAAATCTTGTTGGCCAAACTGAGAAAAAATCAGAGGCGGTAAAAAAAGAACCACCGATAAGGTGCAAGGTAGATCCCATAGGAAGGAGGATGGCATTTCTTTAGCAGCAAGATTAGAAACTAGTGAGAGATCACCCCTGTGACACACTTCATGGCTGAGAATATACACAGCTTAACACGAGCTGTGGCAAGGCCATCGCTGGGGATGGGAGTAACTGAGGACTTGTCAATGATTCTATAAAGGGTGAACAAGATTGTCACTGGGAATCACAGATTATTAGTCACATGATAGACTGTAATTCTACTCACCTCTTCTGCAAACCTGATCAGGCAGCTATTCCACTGTAACACTAGACAGTCCTCAGCTTATATTGGTTAAAAATCATGTAAATGTTACCTACCTGCTCTTGAAGAACTTCTTGCTTTTTACTGTGTAATTCAAGGTAGGAAGTTATCTTCTCTGAACGTAATCCTAAAGTCTGTTTATTTCCTTCCACAAAGTTTTTTTTAACTCTTTGTGGTCGATCTGGAATCTGAAGAGAAAAAGCATGGCCATGTGTACTGGGACAATCTTTGAAATGACAGCTATCTGCAGAGTCCTTCCCTTTGGCAGGTAGCCTGAAAGGTTCCTTGCTGGCCATGGCATTTGGTTCACGAAAGCTTAGTACTTCTGTACCAAAATCTGAGAATGAATCCTGTGACTTTGCCTCCTCTTGATTCTTTTCTTCTGGGGAGCCACTGGAATGGAGGTAAAATGAGTCCACGCTGCTTCCTTCAGCAACTTGATGTGTTTTTTCTGCCTCAGAAAATTCTGCTGCCTCTTTTGTGTTCTTCCAGTTAGGATTGTATCTTAGGCTGAAATATTTGTCCACAGACTGTTGTTTCCTGTTTTAAAAAGAAAAACAACATTATTTATGTATAAATTGTATAAATTCTCTATTATTTCACTGTGTAATTTGAGCCAAGAAATGTTCTGCAAATATGGCCAGCTGAATTATTTCAGTGCATACAGTATGGCCATTTGTGGGAGCTGGATCCAAATAATTTTATCATACACTTTTTTAGTAGGAAATTTAAGCAGGACCTCCTCTTCATTTTTATTTTTCATTATCAGTGAATGGTATCTTGGCCTAGCATTCAGATGACAGTAGAATACAGTCTTAACCCTAAATTTAGCATACAAATCGTAAGTACCGGTAGAATCAACTAAAAGATGAAATTCTATGTTGTACTGCTTCTGTTGGTCCCTTTAAAATGATGTAGCTGACAAAAGACAGTATGTGTTGCTCATTTTCCAAAGACTCTGCTCTGTGAAATACGTGATATTTCTGGTAAAATCCTGTTCTCAAATGCCAGTTTGAGACCGTCTAAGCAAGAACAGGCTGCAGCTCTGTATCTTTACTGTTTCTTCTCATTCCTACGAAACATCATCATGTTTCAATAAAAAAAAATGCTCTCTATAAAAGACTTAAAGGAACTTCTCATTATAAAACAGGCTGTACTTGACATTAAGTGTAGAAAAACATAGATCAGAGATGTTTGTGGGTTTGGCTTTTTTTTTTTATTATTTTTTTTTTTAACAAGTGTCCAAATTGTTGTTCTGAACTACATTTGTCATAAAGCAAAGATGATCTACCTTAACAAAAACCACAGTTGATTCTGTTTTTGATTTATGGTCTGACCCTACAGGAGGAAAAGCAAGTGCAGGAGCCAAAACCACACAATTCAGCTTCCAGGCGACTGGCAGGTGGTGGCAGAAGTAAGGAACATGGGAGAAAAAAGCTTTTAACTCCATTTTTTCTTAACCAGACCAGCAGTATAGTCCTGGTTCCTTGGGCACTGACAAATGTTGAGCCTTTCAGGGTGACGTTCACAAGCAGGCACTGAAACCTGGGTGACTTTTTCAGCTTCTAATAACAAATCCGTAGTGATCTGCCAGCAGATTCTCCAAACTGTGGCACAGTTAATTATATTACCCTTTCCATAAATCGTTTATACATCCTTTCTAAATTAGTTACATGCCTATGCCTATATTTCAAGCGGCTCCTAATAATAAAAGAGTCTGTTTCTCTAGCAATGCTGCTCATTTCAGGCAAGCATTGGTGCCATGGTATCCTGTATACTAGAGATTAGATGATTTACACCGGTGAAAACATTATTATTCCGAGTTGCCATACACCACAGGTAAACAGAAATAGGTGACCATATTTTGAAACGAGTACAGAAATATGTGCTATAATGGCAGTGATTCAAATAACACAGTATAATGCTAAAGAGTTCTATTGTGCTGAAATGTGTGCACAGCAGCTCAATTGTACGACGCAGGCCGGGTCACCGCACGGGAACAAAATGAGTGTGAAGAGCTCCTTCATCTCTAATCATCTGCAGACGAAAAGTGCACCTTTTATTCCCTCCCCCCCCCCGCCTCAACTTGATATAAAGGTTAGATGGACTCTGTACTCATCAACAAAATGTTGTATGTAGACAACAGATGCAGCGCTTCCTCTTCAAATTCCGAGGTTAGTAATGGATGTAGAGAGGGGGTTTCATATGTATATGCTGTGATATTTGCTCCGGTTAATGGACTATATTTGAGTACTCACTAGGCTAAGTTCAAACAAAATAAAATTAAATTTCCATTTAATGAAGAGCCTCACATTCAGCATAGTATTCAGTCAAAAAAATGACTAAAAATTAGAGCATGTTTCTAGTACAATTAACATCATTTGCACTCACAATAAAATATGCAATAACTGGCCATTTTGCCTGTTGAGGATGTGAATAAAAGTATGCTATTAATCATTTAGCCTTCATTTGTTTGCCATTTTATTTTAAGTAGACAATTAAATTGAAACTGCACATTATTATTACTTCAGGTTTAATTTAATCCCTTTAAACTTGAGAATTATTCCTGATTTATACAATGTTAAACCTTTTATGCGTACGACAGCAAATTACATTTTATTGTATGTACCAAATTAAGGCTTTCAAAAGAATGTTTAAAGGTGACGGTAGCTCTGGAAATTTTAATTTTAGATTTATACAGCCCTAAGGACAACGCTTAAGCACTTTGCCAACATAAACTGGTCTTGAAGATGTGATGTGTATCGGGAGGAACGTAAGGTTTTCAAGTGTCAGAACTATTCTGCTCATCTACTCCAATCCTAAACCTTACCTCCCATCATTCTTGTGTATTCCATTTGTGTACTGAGTTGCGTCATGCTCAGCTCCTTCTTGTTCTTCTAAACTCAGCTCCTCCAAGCTGTCTTCTTCTAAGCTGTCATCCAGCTCATCAGAACACAGTCCTACCAGCTCTTCATTTTCACGAATCCGCTGCTGGAGTTCTAACTGATACTGTCTCTCCTGGACAAGGCTTTCAGAGTCAGAGTCTTGGGAGTTGTGCAGCCCCGAGGCAAAGCCCCCAGCTGGCCTTTTCCAGTTCGCAGGGTGGAAATCGGGTTGCACGAGTATGTTTTGATGTATTTTACTTATGTTGCAAGTGCTTGGAGAAGAAACTGAAATATACTTGGTATCTGAAGAACTCATTCTGGGGTTTGCACCAACAGTATGCACCAGCCCTGCGATTGGAAAACATGAGAGTAAACATAAAAAGATTGTTCACTCTACAATAATATTGGTTAAAAGCTGGAATTGTGGGCAGCATCAGGGGCTGAGGCTCAGAATTTGACCTTCTAGAGTTACAATTTTACTCTCTTGCACTGATTTTCCTTTGAGCAGTTACTATCGAGGTCCCTGTAGCGCAAGTGGATGACTCATCGCTACAAAATCTACCTTAAACTATTAGTGGTAACCAAAGTAATCGTGTATAAAGAGCTAATGAAGAAGAAAACGAAGCCAAGACAAAGCAACACCATCTCATCTGTTGATTTTTGAGAGGTGAAAGAAAATTTACATCTTCTCTTTATTTCACTTTCTACCATTTTGACGTGTAATCTACCAGCAAGAAGGCGGGGGGGGGGGAGCAGGGAAGCACACAGCGACAAGAACGGGAACACTTCTTAAAATTAGGAGGAGTTTCTTTTCCTTTGACTGCATTTAAACGCTCCCGAGCATCGCCAGGCGTTCGCGCTGCTCCTCACCCGCTGCTTCCCCCTCCGGCAGCCCTTTTACCGCCGGTGGCTGCTGGGGGACGGCGAGCAGAGGGGAAGCCCGTCCCCGGTATGGAAGCTGTGGCTGGAAGGGGCCCCTCCGCCCGCGGCCCCCGCGGCCCCGCCGCTGGTGGCCTCCGCAGCGGCCTCGCCTGCGGCCCCGTCCCGGCAGCGTCTCCGCGGCCTCGAAGCAGCTCTGCGGCTCCCGCCCGGGAAGCCGGTCCGGGTCTCCGCCCGCCCCTCCCCAGCTCCGCGTCCCCGGAGGTCTCTCCGAAGCCCCGCACTCCCCTCGCTCCAGTCCCCCCGGTCCCCTCACGGGTCTCGGCGCGCTCCCCAGGCCTCGCCGTCGGCCCCGACCCGTCGCCATGGCTGCAGCGGCGGACGCCGAGCCTACCAAGCGGCGCGGGGGACGCGTTTCCCCGGCGGGGAGCGTGGTAGCGGCCGGGCCGGGCCGGGCCGGGGCCCCGCTGCCCTCGGGCGAGGGCCGGGCTTACCGGCAGCCGCCGGGTAACTGGGTATTCAGAGCCATTTCTCTTAGTTCTAGTGAGAGAGAAGGATCTCTACGTTAAGGAGAAAAGAAAAAGTACAGCTGTCTGTTGTAAATTCCCTTTCTTTTAATAATTCCGTTTTATCTCTCTGCCTCCGCAAAGGTTCCCGGGGATGGTGTGGTGGGGCTCTGCAGGGGGAAAGTCTTGGCGATTCTCCCAGGTGACTCCTGCCCCTGGATTTGGAGGATCCTGTGTGTAGCGTGGTGCATCCTCTCCATGTTGGCCAGCCCCTCCTTTGAAGGGCTCCACGTTCTCGGTAACACCCCCGGGAGCTGAGGCAATGTGGGAGACCGTACAATTGTAGCACCCAGACGTTTTGATCCCATCTGGTGCCGATGCAGTCTTGCCCAGGCAGAGCGTGATGTGACCCTTGTACAGGGAAGAAACTGAGGCAGAAGTCCTAGCAAGAAGGGGACAGGTTTTCGGGTTTTAGCACTTCGGACCCCAGCGTGCTTTCCCGCCTGGTTAAATACAGCCGGATGTCCAGGTTTCACTTCAGAATGAGATGATACAAGTCCTGGTTGGTTTGCAGCTCCCTGGGTTTCCTGCTCAGTCTTGTGCTTGCAGAGGAGGTGGCCGAGACACTAGGTGAATATCTTCATAACCTGCAGTGTTCGGGGCTGATTGTGTGTTCCCTTGCCAGAAGCCTTAATTGCTGGTAGGACCTGAGATGGGATCGATGAGCTCTGTTGCTGGCAGTGGTTAATTAAATCCGCTGAGGATTACAGGTAAATCACTGTGTTCATTGCTAAGAGGTTTCTAGGAGCGCTGGCCCCATCTACCTGTCCCACCATTTAAAGAAAAGCAGTCCCAGCTGGCTTGTGGGTTGGGGGTGGCTGTTTGTACTTCTGCTTCTTGAAATCATATTGGTATCTGAACCCTGTAATACAAATACCAGGAAACAGCGGTGTTTCTGCACATGGTACAGACTTGCCATTGCTATACGTCCGTTTCTTTTCCACATCCAAACAGTTTCTCACTTATGGCAATGTTTGGGGGGTTTGGTTTCTTCTGTGTTGTTTCCGCACATCCTTTTGTTACATACTGTATGTTGGAGTTCTGATTGACAACTGAAATACAAAACAGACGTTTATTACTAATTTTGTAAGTAGGGAAATACCTGCACGGTTTAGATATTTTGTATTTAAAAATATGTGAAAAAGAAGGGAAGCTTTAAAAATATTTTGATGACAATAATTACAAGCCACTTTCTCTTTTAATGCAGTGAAAGTGCTGAGATAAACTCATGTTGAAAGATACTGGGCAAGTTCCCTCGTTTTTGCCACACGGGCTTATTCACCTCCTGGCAGCTGCCTTTGTTCAAACAGGAGTCCAGGTGTGGAACAGAAATACCCCAGCTGAGAAGGCTGACAGACCTGACTCTGTCTGTAGTCACTGGCTGAGGACAGGACTGATGAAGCACTGATGTTTTGTGGGTGGTGATCTCAGGTAAGAGCCATTCAGGACAGTTTTAACAGTAGTACGTTGGTATATACCATGCATATTGTTTTTAATAGTGCTTCAGTAGATTCTACTTCAAAACTAGATAAGCCCACTGTGGTTTATCTGGTCTGACTTATCAAATAAAAATCAATGATTTTCATTTTGTGTGGTTCTGCATCACTCTTGCTGAAGGTACAGTATCTATGGTGAACCTCTAGGTATGAAAGGTTTGGGTTTAGAATCTTCAGGTTTAAACCATGTTTGCAAACAGCTCTCTATAGTAAGACTGCCCACGATCTGCTCTGGCTGAGGTCAGTAGCAGTGCTCTAACAGGAATTAGTTTATGTTGGTTAAAAATTATTACCGTGTCCGTTCTTCTCATGGCCTGGACTGTCTTCATTAGATTTGGATTTATAACTCTCCAGTGTCTGCTCTGAAACATCATTTTCTGTGCAGAAAACAAATGTTATTGCGATGATACATTCAATCATCCTGACTGTTTAAGAGATATGCTTAGGACAACAATTTTGTTGGCTTTCATGGGACCTTGTGTCAGTTGAAGTGTGGCCTGAGGCCACTAGTTAAAGGGACTTCTCAGGAGTTTTTTGCAACCACGGTCCCTGTCTATGGGAGAAGGATATTTAAATGGTGGCTGGAGGAGCTGAGTCTTGTCTCTGCTTAACAGGCTCCTCAGCTCTCCAGCTCCTCTAAATAAAGTTGCTTGGACAGGGCCATCACCCACCTCTCTTCCACATTCCATGAGCTTTTTTCAGCTTCTTCATAAAAAGCAGGATAATGATGAGCAGCACCAAAATCAGAACAGCCACCAAGATTGGCAGCAGGAGATTATTCTCTTTCTTTTTGATGCCTTCAGACTTTCGATCTTGCTCTGTAAAAGAGGCAGATGTATGTTCGTGTTGTTAAATAGCTTCCTGCAAGTCTCTGGTAATTAAGACAAGGATGATACATCCTGAACCAGGCCAGATGAACATGGTGGGAGAACAGAATTCACTGTATTGGACTTAAATTTAGGATGTGAGGTCAATTTTTTTCTTCTTGTATGAACAAAGAAAAGCCGATTGAAATTGGATTTGGGCTCTGGCACAACAAGCAGTAAAGCTCTGTGTTCTTTCTAGATTATAACAGTGGTTGTGTTTCTATGGTCTCTCCCCAAGACTGCAAGCCAGCATTACTGACAAAAGTTTTGGAGGTAGGTACAGCAGAGAGAACCAGCTCAGGGTAAGAAAGCTCACTGCATGTTTGGAAGTTGTCATAAAAGAGCTTGTACCGAAGGTGATGGCAGAAATCAAGGTTCCATTTTCCATTGGTAGTGGGGCTTGTGTCCTGGAAAGTTCCTCTTCTGTCACGTTGCCATTTAATGCTGTTTTGGTCCCTGGAAAAGTGGAAAGGAGAACAGTATTCCTCTGAAGGGCAAAGGGCTGGTTAAGAAATACATATTTTCCCAACAGCTTTGAAGGCCAGAGCACCTGGTACTGCAGCAGAAAGGGACTTCTGGAGCCTTTGACATAAAGCTCTGTGCTCACTTCCTTAACACTGTGTTTTGTTTCAGTCTAAGGCCCACCTAAGCTTTATGAACAGAAAATCCTCAGAGTCTCTCACACATTATTGAATTCAGTGGTTCCCATTTACATCCAAATTAAAACAAAGCTAAGCTTTGACTCTGGTCATTTTGAGGCTTTCCCTGTCCATCAGTCTGCCTCTCTTGCTTGCTAAACCAGGAATGAGCACCTACCCTTTTCCTAAAAGCAATTTTTTATTATTCATATCCCTGACTACTCTTTTACTGTTCTTGTAGCTCACCAGTGTGAGAATCTCCACCCTTTGGCATCACCACCCGTGTCTGGTGATGCGAGGTCGTACCGGTAGGGACACGGTAACTTGATGAACCAGCCAACTCTTCCTTTCCTGATGCAGCTGCCGTTACTTTGGGCTCTGCACAACAGAGAGGTGAGCTCTGACTTTCTCATGCACACAGACAATATATCCTTGTGTAATTAACTTTGATTTGTAAAGCTAAAATGGTGACATGTGCTGTGTCTACCAAAACTTTAAGTTCATTTGAGATTTTCTTCCTTATCAGGTATGTAAACACACCTAGTGAAAATCCTGGTAAAAGATTTAGTCTCTCTCTCCAGTTTTTTATCAGTGTATGTCTGAATTGTTTATCAGGATATAGCCTTTCTGTGACGTTTGTAATCACTGATGTAGCATTAAGGCCTTTTCCAACCTAAAAAATGCTGTGATTTTGTGTATTTCTAAGACAGCCAATTGATTTTTCTCTGCAGGGCTTGCCGCATGAAGCAGGTGCGTGCCCCCACCGTAGTGGGTTTTGGCCAACCGATTTGGGCAGCCGAGCCCTTAATTCTTCTGCTGGAAACAACTCCTCAGTTCAAGAACTGCAACCCGCAGCCCGCTCTGTGCACAGATAATCGTTGTTACGCAGTGCCACCTAGTGCAACCGGCCAGAGAAATCCCAGCCTGGGCTCCCATCGTGCTGCTGTAGAGGCTGGTCCAGCTGCTGATGCTGTTCTGCATCTAACGAGAGACTTCGTTCGATTTCCTGGCTGGCAAACTGAGGGCTCCCCGCACAAGCGAGAAATGCAACGCTTTGTGTTACACCCTTGTTTGTAGTGTGGAATGTAACGCTGCTCTTGGTAGGATTTCTCTCCTGGGTTGGTAAATTCATGTAACGAAGGCCAAACTTACAAGCAGATGTGACGTCTGGTTGGAGGTGTTGCTGGGTTGGTGTTGACGCTGAGCTGGTAACTACTGGGTCCTCTGGTACTGCAGAAGGGATGGTTGGTTGTTCAGATCCTAAAGGAACCACCCCCCCAAACACAAGTGAAAAATCAGAAGACAGGCTTTGCTGTTGAACTGATCCTTGAAAAACAAAACCTCCCCTGCATGCTCCATGCTCCAGACTGTTTGGGTGATCAGATGATCCGTGGTTAGACTTAACAGTCCCACCCTCCCACCTTCAGCTCTCCTGTCCTCTGAATATATTTAACAGTATGAAATGAAGAAAAAAATGAAAGTGAAACATTACCAGTATGCTGTGGGGAGCTTGGAGCAGAGGCTGTGTTGCTGATGAGATCTGACACTGGTGCAGTCACTGGGGAAAAAACAAAGCAGCTCTGAAGGCTGTACAAAATGTCCCTTAGTGCTGCTGGCAACTGGTGATAGATGCTGTGTTTATCTGACCTGTGCATTAATTAGAAAGAGGCCAAGCAATTAAAGCCTACCTGTAGATTGCTCATTCTTAGAGAGAAGTGTATCCACGTCTAGCTCAGCCGGTGTAAGATTTGGTTTTGTCACTGGAAAAAACCCCACAACAGCACAACTTTTAGAGCACGTTATAGATGTTTGTTGAATCAAGCAATCGAAGGAAGAATCAAGGAAGTTTCATTAGATCCATCCTAAAGATGAGTGAATAGGCAGAAGGCAAACTCTACTCTGAGAATTACTGAACAAGCAGCTGCAGTGTTCGTTTACAATATTTGCACCCTACTAGCTTTGCAGGTGGATGTGTCTACTATATAGAAGACATAGGAAGCACACAGCTTTTTGAGAACATAAACTTTTGAGTTATCTTTAAAGTTTTAGGACAAATATCACTTGAATGTTAGGAGCAGCATTGGGGAACTGACCTGCCTGGGCTCCTGTGGCTTCATGTTTAATGAATGTTAAAGTAGTTAAAAAGCAGGAAAAAGCCTCAAAATCTCAGTTTGGAGTTCTTCTTTTGCCCCAGGTAGCCCTCTCATTTAAAAATAGATTCCACACATGGGGCAGTAGACTCTGCTTTTCCTATCTGTCTGCATAACTTTCACCACTTGGGACTGTTAAAATGGGATAGCCTTTGTTGAAGGGCCCTGCAGTACCTGTCCTAGGGAGGTCCTCGAACTGAAAAGATGCCATCAACTTCTCTTCTCCTAGTGCTTGGTGACGAACGATGCAGCTGGCTGTTGAATTGGGCCCATAGGCAAGGACAATCAGCGAGCTGGTCGTGCTCCATTTCTTCCCATCAGCTTCTAACTTGTGCTTAGTGTCACCTATACACCCATTGGAAGAAAACATTTAAGTGCTTTTTAGTCAAGAGCAATTTAATGGAAAACCTTCCAGGCGCAACCTGCATTACTTTGCCGTGCTAAAGCAGCTCCTGATTACTGTGCAATTGTGTAAATGGATTATATGGGAGCCCAAAGGTAGCAAGGTCATATTTTTCTTTTTCAGCAGTTATTTAAGTGCAGACCTCTCAGCACCACCCGCACTTAACCCAAAGCCTCTGCCTGGTTTCATGACTGGTGGGAAATTCCCCTGCAGCACCATACACGCCTCGTTGAGATGTCCAAACACCCACTTTTGGTCCTTACTGAACGGAATAAATTGCTTTCCTGTCTGCCACAGCCATGCATGGCCCATGGTGGGGAGCCTCCAGGCAAGGACCTGCTGTTTTGCTGCACAAATAAGATCTAGAAAGCTTCTGCTACGCGATATCCCAGGGCATTCAATTTGTTTCTTAATAGCCGTGGATTTGTTACCCCAAAGGTAAAAAAGGAGTTGGGTAATTTTGTCACATAGTGATAACTATGCACAGTAAATGTTGATGTGCAATATTTGTATCTGTAATAAATAAGCATTTCTATAACTCTGTGAAAACCTGGGCGAGTTCTCCATCATCCCTAAAGTGCCGTTTTGACTCCTGCCCTCTTGCAGCTGGGGAAGTTAAAGACAGACATTAATTGCCTTGCCATAATGAGTGATAGAGCATCGTGCGGCTTGTCCGAAGGAGTTCGTGGTCCTGTAGGCAATACTGACTTTTACTCATTTATATGATAGGGAAAAATAAAGATATATTTCATGTGACAAAAAGACACACGTTTGAATAGCTCTGGTGGAGAAGGAGGTTTTTTCAGATGATTGCCTTCAATGCCCATGGTGGCAGAGTGATTTCTACTCTCTTAGAGGTTCTCTGCAAACCAACTGGTGCTTTCTCTTAAGGTTGTTACCAAGGGTAACAGATCATTTCTTAAATGAAAGAAATTCCTTGTTTCCCAATTAACCTTTACAAATAAGTTGCTGTGTCACATAGAGCAGTATTCCTCAGCCCTCTGTTCCATCCGCAGCAGGGTCACAGAAGAGCTCAAAAGGATTTCCAAGTGTTTTTGCTAGGAAGGAAACACACTTTGCCAGCAACAGCTCAGCAATTACAGCTGATTTGCCCCTGCTGTGCCCTGGTGTAACTGAGGTGCTGCCAATAATTAAGATCTATTAGCTAATTTGTGATTAGTATAAATATTTGCAGGAAGTGATTAGAGCCGAGAGTGGGAGAAAGAGGTGTTCTTGGAGGCAGTCAGCTCCCAAAGATGGGAAGCACACACAAAAGTTTTAGAGTTAGAATTGGTATTTTTCCCTCTCACACGCTTTGACCCGTGTCTGCCATGCAGGGGGAAATCCTTGTTGTGTCCCCAAGTTCCCCCTGACTTAGGTGCCTGCCCTGGGGGGTGGAAGGTGGATCTGGCCCAGCTGGAGGGACCTGCGCTGGTGACCACTGGGGAGACCGGTAAGTACAGGGGGTTGTTTAACTGAGTGGGAGGTGCTCAGCGGATGAGCTGGGGGTTGTTGTGTTACTGTTACTGCCAGAGCTGAGGTTGTTTCCAGTCTGAGGAAATCCCTGGTTTTCAAATGCTGTATATACCACCTTAGATACACTGCTTCCTTGAGCTGGTGTTGCCCCCCAGCCCAGCTTCCCCCAATGCGTGCAGGATGTTGGAACCTGCTTTGCTTTTTTTTTTAATGCAGTTGCATTGGTGCCTGTGGATCTGGCAGCCTGGAATCTTCTTCAGTTGGGATTTCTAGCTCTATTCAGGCCAGCATGCTTCTCTGGTGTTCTCTAGTTAAAAAAACCATCGTGGGGCAGGAAGGAAGGCTACAGGTTAAGCTTTGAATATATTGCTTGATGATGCAAAATACAAACAAGAGCTTGTTAGTATGTGAAGGAAACTTGCATTGAAGGGTATTTTCCTCACGCTGCAATACAGATGTGCATTTCCTCTCCACTGTGCTGCAGTTACAGCTCACAAGGCAGCTATTTTTAAGACGTGGTCTTCAAAGCAGCTGTTTATACAGTCCACAAGTTAAATTGAGCTATATGGTGGCTCTGTTCCCCCTGACACGTGGCAGCCCAGGCGTGTGCAGAGCGGTGACTACGGGGAGTGTCGTGGGCTGTTTCCTCTGCTCTCTTCTTGCTTTTGCTAGCGAGCTGCCCAGCCCTGACCAGACTAACAAGAGAGAAAGGCTGCTGGCGAGTGTGCGAGGGAAAAAAAATCTGTCTACTGGTGACAACGTGGAAATGGTTAGAATGGATTTGTTAACTGACTAGATTTGAAAATTGTCCCTCGGGAGTTTAGGTTTATTTTTATTTCAGTGGAATTTCACTCCAGATTCTCGAGAGGTTTTGGTGTCAAGTGGTGTTCTGCATGGAATGCGAGCAAAGCAGATGAGCCCTGTCTCTCTTGCACAAACACTGGAATTTAGTGCTGACTTTTCTCCACACCAGCACCACAGGGGCCAAGTTGTACTAAATGAGTGGAGGATGAGTGACAGTCTCAGCTGATGTGTTGTAGAAGGTGTTTCACCCTCTAGTAACTTTAAGCACGCCCAAGGCTGATAAGAAGAAATTGTTAGTAATCAATGCCTGGTCCTTGAAGACTTACCGGGGAGCTCTATCCCGTTGTCCAACAGCCAGGTGACCTGAGGCTGTGGTTTACATCCTTGGGTATGGCAGGACAGTGTAATGCCTCTTTCTGTGTCTCGGGATACTTTCAGTACTGGATTAGAAGGAGCAGCTGCAGCAATAAGACATAGAATCAGTTATTGTGCATCTTACTACTCAGTTTTACGGCTGCACACAGAGCATTGTTTGGGTGGACTGAGGTAAGATGGGGATTTTATTGCATTAAGCACCATAGAGTTGAATGCAAAAATGCAAGTCTGGAGTTGAGGATCTGGTTCTATTGTTCTGCTTCTCCGAAACAAAGCAGGTAAAGGAACTTACCTAATACCTCAATGGTCTTGTTCTTGCTTTTGAACGGGGTGCTGTAGTAGAAGCATTTGTATACACCTTCATCATGCACTGTTATGTTAGACAGTTGGACGGTGAATTCATCCGTTGAATAATGGATAAGTTTGTATCTCTGATCTCTTAAAGCTGTAAGGAAAGTAAAACCCGGCATGCTCTGTGTGTTGGTACATAAGAGGAAGACAAATAATCAAAGCAGTAATGAATGAGGATAGTTTTCTGCATTGCATGGTTTCAATTCATCAGCACTTGCAGTAAGGGAGCAGTTTGAGCACAAAACATTCCCGTGTGTGCTGCCAATGGGCAAAATGACATGGTTTTTCCCCTCACTTTTGTTTTCGGGTGGTCTTTTTCTTGTGTTGGGTTTTTTATGTGTCTAGAGGCCTAAATATGAGCAAACACTGGGGTGTGAGGACATGATATGTGGTCAGAAAAGTAATATGACCTTTGAATATGGAGCATAGATGCGTGAGCTGCAGACTTCTCCTTTCCCCATTCCCCAAGACTTCATTTGGCCTTGAAAAAAAAAAAAAAATCACTTCCCCTCTTTGGGTATAGTTTGTGACACATAAATGAACACTATGGTCAGCACACACCTTTTTATTAACTGCTTATTAATTGGCTGATTTGCTTCTCCTATCCTTATCTAATTATCTTGATTTTTTTAATGACACCATCTCCTAGGTATATTTGTACTCTGCTGTACAGTCCCCTTTGTCTCTCTAATCTTTGCTTCATTCCTTCTGCTGGATGACTGCTGGGAGTCCTCAGGGTCAGGCCAGCAAGTCACATGGACTTTTCCCACAATTGCAGCACAGAAAGTGTAACTTTCTGCTCTTAAATTGAACTGAAACTGGGAATGTGTATCAGTCACTGGGGAGAAGAAGACCTCCAAACTTTTATATAATTTTTTCTTTTTCAGCTGTGGTCTTGTAAAAATACAGAGCTGGGAGGAAAATCACAGCAGTCCTACAATTTATGCAATTGATTAGGTATTAAAGGATTTTGAAATCACCATGATGTTAGTCTTGTAGCTAGCTGGTCATATTTTTAGCTGCAGTGAGACTGGAGGGAACTGATTCACAAAGTGGTTTATTGGAGAAGAAATGTGACGGATTCACAGGGGTGATTCAGAATAAAAAATGAAGACATCTGTGTGCAGCGTGAAGTTGGATTTCTCTCTAAAGGAGGACTCCTTTCTTTGTGTCTTGAGTTACGAAGTTTGCAAACGCTTTGCAAACTCTAGTCCTTGTGGGTGTTACGTCATGTGTCTTGCTGAAGGATAATCGTGGGATGTTGCAACTACGAGTTGAATCCTCAGGTGATTTAAGACTGATCCTGTTTTGTTCACTCAGGTTAGAATCTGCTCCTAGAGACACCAGTGTATATGTTCTTTCCCTTATCTTATTAAATTGCTCTGTCAATTCAGCAGAACTTTAAGCCTCCAAAGGGCTAGAGCCACTAAATGATGGAGATGTTTAATATTGGCTATGGGCAGAATTAAGCGTCTCGGTTCAGAATTGCTTGCACAGAGAGAGTGTTTGTGACTGTAGCCAGGGCCATAGAGAACTTGCATAAATGAAGGAATTCTTGCTACCCTCACCTGCCTCTATACTGTAAAGTACTGAGAACATACATGTCAAAAATAGGGAACTGATGGAGAGGTGACTTCCTCCCAGCTTTTGCAATTCTCGGGTGCATGGTTGGACTAATAGGCTGCAGCAGGGGAGAGGAACCCCCACCATAGCCTGCTGTGGCTTTTGGAAGCCTGGATGTCAAAGCAGCCCGGGGCAGATTGCAGTAGCCCTCTTTCCCATATTGATTACCTGTCAGTGGCTGAGCACTGAGTTTATTTGGATCCCATTTGAATGGATCTAGTGGCTCATATGCATTATACTGAGAGTACTGAATTGGGATACTGGAATCCACAGGAAACAGTTCCTAATACAGACAAGTGTGAGTCATTTAAAATTGCTAACAAATACTCATCCTATTTAGTCTTGTATCTGAGTTAATCATGACCTTTTCCACTTAGAAAAGCTGGTAATGCTTGTGGGAAATATTAGTAGGCTGGGATTCCTAGAGCAACTGAAGAAGACCCTGAGCAGTTTCAATGGGAGTTGGCTACCCACTGTCATTTGGACAAATCCCAGTCATTATTATTGTTAAAGCCTAAAGAGTTGAACAAGCAGGGATGTTAACTAGCTACTGTACTTTGTTTCCTAAAAATTTCCTCTTTATGCATTACATTTTGTGCTGAATAGAACAGTACCCAGGGCTTCCAGGCATGTCCACTCCTGTCTCTTGTAAGGCAAGAGTGGGGTTTCATGCTGAATCTGTTGGTGCTGGTTCATTGCTAAAAGCTGTAGTGCCAGACCACTCTTGTGGGGGTTTCCATTTCATCAGCTTCCTGCCAGAAAGGGGCTGAGTGTAACACCATCTTGAGCGGTTGGGTAGCAGGTGAGTCAGACTGGCCATGGGTGGCAGCCGGGAAAGCCCACTTTTGAGTGACCCTCTATCCCCCCGTGGAAAGTGCTGCGTTTGGTTTTCACACTTACCCCGCTGCAGGTCGAGAAAAATGGCAAACCCTTGAGGGTTGAACCACTGCCGGGCAGAACCGTCATCACTGCGGAGGGTGCAGCGAAGATTCAGGTCTTCTCCTTCCTTTAGGGTTATAGTTTCACTGCCAGCTCCTGGAAAATCCCCTGCCAGAGGTGAGGGGGGAGAAAACAAGTATTAAAATACTACTCAAAGTAAAACGACAGTGTTTCATGCAGAGTTTTATGTCAACTTCCCTCTTTTTCAAGGGTATAAAGGTTTTTCTACAGCAGGAAACTTGCCAATGTTATTGTCCCAGTGTAAATAAATCAGTCATTAGAAAGATTAGCATGGTCACAGAGTAAGGGTTGTATCAAAAGTTTGTGATCTTCAGCTGCTGTCTGAACCAGATGGAGTTATTAAATTTTATCCCACACGAGTCCGTGAAGATTTGATAGCAGACCCATTTAATGTACGCTCTCCCTGTGCGTTAACACAAACATTAATTTTCATTATTCCATGTTCCATTCTGGGGCTGTTGAACCTGATTTGCAAGTGTGCAAATCAGTGAGCAGTGAATGATCAGCACCTCTGAAAAATAAGGCTTTTTTTTTTTTTTTTTTTAACTTCAGCAATTGTAATCCTGCAACTGCCTTGAGCTGGCTTTCAAACTTCTTTTGGAGATAAGATCCACAAACCTGGCCTGGCACAGGTTACTTCAATGAAATTTGATTCTCTTTCTTCCCAGTTCATTTTACAGACAGGCAGTAAAGCGTGTTTTTTCTCTCCAGATATTCTAAGATATATAATACACTTTGTGGAACTGTTTGATGACCTGACCTGGAATGAATTGCCTTCTCCAGAAAAAAAGCACGCCCTGGAGAAATTACTAAAAGCAGAGCCTGGTCAGAGTTAAGTAAATAGGCAGTAAGAGGGTTTTTATTTTTCATTCCTGTTTTATGTGTTTTGATTTCATTTTCCAGGTAGCTGTCTGCTGCAAGTTCCTGCCTGCATTTTGGGGAAATGAATCTTTCTGGGCTTTAGGAAAGCTTTTAATTTAAAAAAAAAACCCCAAACATTAAAAATATATATTAGAAGTGAAACTATCAGAGGGTATTTTTTCTGGAGCTGATCTTTTACCACGAAAAACAGAGGAAGAACTTGTCTCCCTGTAAGACAGTAGTTTCCCATGGGGATCTGTTGCTGTGTTTCAGAGCATACTTGACATTTCCTGGGCCAGAGGTGGCATGGAAAAGGTCACAAGGACAGAAAGACAAGATGTGTAGGGAGTGAAAAGGAATGCAATAATTGCATTAACAGGCACACAACACAGTCAGCGATGCAGCTTGGGACTTCACAAATGGCAAACGCACCACGCGTCTTCTCGTTCTTCACTATCTGATCTTTGGAGTCTAAGCTTGTAGGAGAGATTTCCTGGTTATATCTTGTTAGTTTTACTTCCAAATTTGTAAGTATGGTGTGTGCTAATTTAGTGGAGGAGTAACTGTGTAGTACAGATCTGCTGTCTACCCTTACTGCACCAGTGCCAGGACACACCACGGGCTGGGTTCAACCAGGTCTCTGTACACTGGTGAAGCTCTGTTGAACTTAGAGTGGCTGTCACTGATTTACCATCACATATGGCACACCACACAGAGGCATTGGTTATCTTCTCTTGCTTCCACCTCTATTGTTTAGCCTTAGTGTCTCAGCTGGTTCCTCAGGGCTTCTGCACGTGGCAGTCATTTGCAGAGGAGCACTAGGAAAGGAAAACCTCCTTGCATTGTGAAGACCTGTGTCAGGAGGTGCATGTTGAGGTAGCAGAGAGGGCCTTCTCTGTGGTTTTCCATGGGGCCCTTTTGCATTTTGTTAGTAGTGATGGTTTCCTGTTGCTAAAAGCTGTGTGGGGTCTTTCAGGTCACACCTTTTGCGGTAAAAGCGGCAAGGCTGAAGAACAAGAAAGAGTGAGGGTGTTGCTTGCTTTTCTAAAATGGAAAAAAGCAGCCCTTAGAACAGAGCATAGGTGTAATTTCCTTGAGGCCATAGCTTCATTCACACCATGACTCACAGGTCAAATTTCTTTCTTTGTACTGGGGGCAGTTTGATGTGGCCCTGATCTTAAGTCACTGTAGCCCACCACAGTACAGTCACTGGGGCGTGGGAGATGTTTCCATGCGAGCCGTAGAGGACAGTGGTTCTTGTACCGTGTGGATCCCAGGTGTCCCAGCTACCTGGAACAACTAGTCTGGCATCAAGCACAGTGGTATATTCACCTTCTTGGCAAGAAAGGACAACAATTTCTTGCTAGACACTGCACAGTGCAACTAAGAGTGGTTCATGCCTCTGGTTGCTATTATTTTAGCCATCAGTGCACAGAGAACCTGTTGCATTGATAGGCGCTCGATGCAGCATTTCAGAGAGCTCTTTAAGACTGCAACCTATAGAGACAGTTCAATGATTTCTTTTTGACCTCTGGCTGCAGACCTGCAAGTGGGGAGTCAGAATGAATTAATGGCCAAGAGCAGCCAGGGGTTGTCATCAGCTACAGACTGATCATGCAGGAGCCTGTGGCAATATTGGGAGAAGGGCTGCACACAGCAGCAGAGTGGGAGCTCCTGATTTGGAGCGAGTCTTAAGGGCACTGCAAGTGCTCGTTCAGCTAGAATCTAACCGATGGCTCCTGGCTTCTGTTAAACACAATCAATGGTAAGAAAATATCCTAAGCATATGGTATTACAGAATGCTTTGTCACTGTTTAGACAGTGAGATTTGATGAGGCCTCTGTTAACAGTGCCTTCGTGCGTGAGAGTATTGGCCAAGTGTCAGCAATAGTGGTGCTGTGGTTTCTGCTCCAGCATTCATTGAGAAGGGAGAGGAATTATTGCTCTGGCCAGCACCAGACTCGTGCGTGTGTTCGTCCTATGAAGGTCAGGAGTGAAGCCTGCAATAATTCCAACGTGTAGATAGCTGTCTTGCTGCTGTCCTTACTTAAATCTTTCCCTGTCTGACGTAGTCAAATACATACCTCTCGCACTCTCCTGTGTATGAAATACAGGAGGTTAGCCAAGTAGCTACTATGAGCTACATCCGCTAGTAGGAGTAAGGAGATTGAAAAGTAAAAGCCCTTTAAATTCTCAAAGTACTTTGCAAGTGCTTTCTGAATTACTCTGACTTCTTACATTAACCTCTTTTTTACACAATAGAAGAACAAAGGCATACATAGGCATCCAAGGCATGGAAAGTAAGCAGTGATCCACTGCCCAAATTTGAGGAGACTCTTGATTTCCAAAGGCTTTGCCATGTCAAGCACGCTGCCAGCTGCTAGCAGGTGATTTGGTCTCAGTGGTACTGGGTTTAGGAGGCAGCTGGAATTCAGCACCAGCATGCTTTGGAAATTGAGTGACAACACAGCACCCTCAACAAGAAAAGCACAACTGCAAAGCTGCCTTGCGTGTGGGGTGCTGAAACTCTGGAGATCTGAGTCCTCCAGGCTGGGCTGCTTGTAAAGGGGAGATCATGTAAGGCAGACAACACATAGCATAGAATCATAGAACTGTAGGGGTTGGAAGGGACCTCTGGAGATGGAGTCCACCCACCCGGCCAGAGCAGGATCACCCAGCATGTCGCACAGCAACAGATCTAGGTGGGCTCTGAGTGTTTCTAGACCAGGAGACCCCACAGCCTCTCTGGGCAGCCTGTTCCAGGCTCCTTCACCCTCACAGTGAGGAAGTTCCTCTTCATGTTGAGGTGGAACCTTCTACGCTCAAGTTTATACCCGTTGTTCCTTGTCCTGTTGCTGGGCACTACAGGAAAGAGATTGGCTCCTTCCGTTTGACATCCACTCTGCAGATATTTATAGACATTAATGAGATTCCTGCTTACCTTGCATCAGGAGCAGAGCCGTGATGTGTAGCAGCCTAGTGAAAGTCATGTTGTGGTGTGGGTGCAGGCGGGCTGTGCTGGTTTCCTCTCTCTGCTGGGGCTGCTCTGCAGCAGGTTCCTTTTCAGCACTGGGGGAGCAGACTTACCATGACTTCATCACTGACGGGGTCTCTGCCTCCTGTCCTTCTCTGTGCTGTTCCACTCTTTTCTCCCCCCTATCTCATGTTTCCCCGTGTGTTGGCGACTGCTGAGAAATCTGTGACCTCGCAGGTCCCTAAAATGAAACTGGTGGGTGGCAGGACTAGAGCCACTTCATTTTGCACCCCCTCCAGCTCTGTATCTCAGCATCCTTGCAGGGGAGAGATGTACGTGGAGAGGGGGGAACTGGGTAAAGGTTGAGAGGAATATGGGTCTGGGGTGACCCTACTGGGGACCCCTGCTATGGTGAACCTTACAAGTGCACAATGTAATTCCCAAGGTGGGGTGGCACCCAGGAAGGCAGAGCTTATTCGGTGGACGTGGCTGTCATGCAGGAACTGACAAGGTTGCTTGAAAACCCAGCTGTGTGATTTGGATCCCTGGAAAAACAGTCTGGTGTCATTCTGCACTGTGAAGGGTTGTGTGCCTGGGAGGTTTGCTTTGCTTTGCTCTGCTTGCAGGGATCCTGGCAAAACAAGTAACTGGAGAAAGGTCACTTGCTGTGGGCGGTTTGTGGCTCTCCAGGGAATGGAGAGTATTGGTAAGGTGGTTGTGACAGGTTCACTGAGCACCAAAGCATGAGGTGAAGGGATGACTATATCAAGGAGTTCCCAGAGGACCAGTGGCAGAATCTGAGTTTCCTGTGTCCCCTTCCAGGTCTGATTATTTCAGGAGCAATCATGGATGTAGCAAAGCTTCTTTTTGTCTCCTGCATGTGTGATGTGCAGTAGCATCACAAGGTTTATCTGAGCCAGCTGTAGGCAGAGACCCTTTTCATGATATAGCCATGTGTATTAATTGACAAAGGCTTTGGCAGATCCTCTTCTGACACTTCCCTTGGTTTGAAAACTCTGCTTTTACAGGACATGGGTTTAAATGAACTGGAAAGGATGGTTAATTTTAAATACGTTACGCATTTCTTTTCTCATGTATTAGAATTTGTGTTAGAACTCCTCACGTATTACAATTTAAACTTGCAGGTGCATGGAAGGTGCGTCATTCTATTGGTGTATATTTGATAAAAGCTTTGGCTTTTATGTTAATTGTAATACAATCAATTTTACTAGAAAACAGAGCTTTAGGCCGTGAAGATTAATGTAGATACTCAGTTTGAAAGGAAAGAGTGACTGGCTGCTAAAACTACTGCTGGATTTAAAAAAATCCAGCTGAAGAAAGATGATGTGTTATTAAGGTATTCATTGAAAAGTTGTGCTGCTAGTTCCAGACACCCAAACCTGACAGTAAAATAGCTCTGCGGATAAAAAAGCCATCGAGCAGTAGAGAGGCTGAAGCCACCTAAACAGAAAACCAGGCTTGAGATGGTGTTGTGCCATCTGCTGTCCAATAAATGAACTTCATCTTCAGTGAAGGGAAGAAAAAGCTCAAACTGCCCTTTCTCCTTGATGCTTCTGAGGCTTACACCCCATCCGGGCGGGCATCCCGCAGTGGGATGTGGTGAGAGCAGCGTTGCAACCCAAGCTGAGAAGCATCCCCGACTCCCTTTTTAGTTTCCAGGTCCCAGTACAGCTGCTCTCTAAGCATACACCCAGTACAGGCGTTTTCGTTACCTACACCTTGCTGGAGCCACTGGAAACATAGCTCAGGTTGCACCCCAGAGACGCAAGGGTCTCTCTGAAGGGGGACTTTGTCTCAGGTCAGTGTCAGAATATTCCCTAGAGGTGTGAGGGGCACCTTTAATGACTCATTGACAGGATGTTTCTGTCCCACTTCTGAGAAATCCATTTAATGTCATAAGCAAATTAAAATGCAGTGGTTGTTTCAACAGTTGTTAGCACTTGAAACTGAGATTAAAAACAACCAACCAACCCCCACCCCCCAAAATAAAAAAATACAGATGTCACAGGTAATTACAGCTATTTTTGGCAATACAATTATTGGCTTTTTTAAACAGCAAACATTTTTTTCTCAAATAAATACAATCTGCTCACACTAAAAAAAAATAATAAACAGAATGATACAAATGGAAAAAAAAAAAATCCATTGATAACATCAAGTTTTAAGAGATGTCCACAGAGAGAGACTTCAGAAAATACATTTTAATGGGAAGTAATAGAGAGGAACTGGCTGTGTATTTTCTGTCATGTAGCATGTGTGGGTCACGAATATTCCCCAGGGAACAAGTATTTGAGGAAGTGGTGAGAAGTGGCAATTCAGAAAGTATGCAACCAATGACACTGCTTAATTGGTTTTTGTTTTTGTTCACTCATTCACCGTTTTAAGCATGTCTGCTACCGCTGTCATTTCCATGTATATTTTTAAAGTTCAGATAATTTCCTCTCTGCATTGGTTATTTTAACAACAAACCAAACCACAAACCAAACCTTTCTAAACAGCAGTTTTCGTATGGAATTTCAGTACATTTTAAGTTGTGAAGCATCGCAAACTAAGTCCCAGCTCTGGGTTTAAATGAGGGTTAGTTGACTACAGCCTAACTCGGCTACCTAGCGTCCTTCTTTCTGAAATGGACATGAATATAATCAGACATGAAACCTCACCCTAGTTCTGCATGCATTTCTGAAATCAGGACTGGAAGGGCTCCAGTTTTGTCCTGCTCTGGCAGGGGGGGGGGTTGGACTCGATGATCTTCAGATCACGTTCTGTGAATTACTGCTGGTGTTGCCTTCACTAAAGATAATCCCTGTAGAATTCTTGAAAACAACTGCTGATTTGGTGATATAAATTATCCCTTTGATAGCAATATTGACACCAGAAGCTACCACCAGGGGAGAGGAGGAGGCTCCTACCATCAGCTGACTTCTTTCTGAAACTGTTCAGGCTAAGTGAAAAGGGAATTATGTTGGGTTTTGTTTTTCTTTTCCTGAAGTTATGGCCTGGATCCTCAGTTGGCATAAACAAGCAAAGCTCTGTTGAGTGTACAGGGTCCATTTACACTCACAGAAAACTGGCTCCATGCTCACAGGGTTTAAGGATTCAGCTGTAGCTGCCGCTGCACTAAATATATGTGTGAAAATTTAGACCTTTAATGTGCCTGCATTAAACTGGAAAGGTGTCCCTAGGCAGGGACAGCTTTGGGTTGGGGCATGCTGCAGCCCCCTCCCATCCACTTCAGCAGAGGGAGATACAAAGTCCAGTAACAAGGACAAACTCTTAATCAAACATCAACTTTTGATACCCTGGTGCCGAGTGTCATTCCGTCAGCTGCTGCTGTGCTAGGGTTTGACTCTGCACTTTGGTTCTTGTGTTTTTCTAGCTCAACCCTCAACTTGCAGTTTATCAAAATACTGGATGAGCAACGTATTGGCAGATTTCCAGCTTTATTCCTTAATTGGGAAGAGAAGGGGGGAAAAAGTCTATTTGCCCACTAAACCCCAATTGAACTGTTGGCATAGGATGCAACTCGCAGGGAAGGCAAGAAAAAGACTTGCACGTACTTTAGATGGATGTTCCGGGACAAAACCCTGAAGTGACAGTTAACTACACATTAATGAGCAGCAATGGAGTGAAAGTGAAGCAGCAATTGTTTTGTACTCTTAACATCTCGGTTAAAAATTTAAAAGGAACATCTTTTTTTAACTTTTACCTAATAAGCCTTGTCAACATGAGACTACTTAACGCAAAACCCCTGTGAAAAATCAAAATGCTAGAAGAAAATAAAGATTTTTTCTTTCGGAGATTGACAGCTGAAAAATCTGAGCTACAACTACAATTGTCAAAATACTTTCCCAAACATCCAAAAATATACTTTTTAAAAGAACAGAGTATTTTAACATCTACCTTCTCAAACAGAACACTCATTTCTATATTACTTACTACATGCGAAGATCAGCTAGGGCAATCTTCAGATTGTGCATTCGGGTTTTGTTCCCTCTCTGTTTCACCCTTCTGTCTAAATAAACTCCTCATAATGGTGCTAAAGTGCAGTAGGACCTGAGCAGCCTCCACTGCTTTCTACAGGCAATATTTGTTGCCTCAAATTAACATCTTGCTGGCCCACAGTGTGAAACAAAAAGCAGTCCAGAGAATTGTATAAGCATCAGCAAGGAAACGAGTTTTGGTGTGATTGTCATCTATTTAAACTCTTTTCAGATTTGCAGTAAGCATGGAGGAAAACAAGCCAGAAATGCTCTTCAGAATGTCTGTACACAGCCAAAAACAGTTTTAAGTTACCGTTAAGAACTAAAGTGACAGCAGTGTAACTGCATGGGAGCAGTTTCTTCTGTCAGCTCATAGGTTGCCTCCCTGACTTTTCAGTATACATCCCTGGTATAGTAATGCACTTACGAACAGCCTACTGTGTATTACATAGTCATGAATGTATAGGATGTATAAATAATGGAGTGTCGTTACGGATCGTGACAGTGTACGCATCGCCCGGGATGAATGCTCTGCTGACTCAAAAATATGTTCAGAATCTGGTCTACTCTCCCTAGCAAGCTCAATAAAACCCAGAGACAAAGCGGAGCTAAAACCCCTCAAGACTTGTTCCATCACGATTGCTGAGCATTATGCCTCATTTAGGAAGAAGAGACTGCGGTTTATCACTCTCCTATTGTTCTGACTGCTGTAGGTGCAGCTCAGTCGTATCCTACTGATGCTGAGACCTATCCTGCTGAAAGCTTGGTAGGGTAAAAGGAAAAAAAAAAACCAAACTAAAACTTTGAGCCTGCTACAAATAAGCTTTTGTCAGAGTTGGCCAGTATAAAGATCTGTGCCGCGCAAACGTTTCAGACGAGGACACTAATGCTTCCTGTGAAGCTGGACAGAAGAGGGGTACCTAGGATGCCAGAACTTCTTTACTTCTGAACTTGCCTTTGATGCTTTATGGGAATACTCGGACTTCTGGCCAAGGAGTTTGCCTTCATCTCTTACACCCCATTCAAGCACATTTTAAAGTGCCTTCTGAGAGCTTATACTGTTAACACCCATACAAATGCCTGCAGGAACTTTTTGACCCAAGGCTGATGACTTGAGGTAACGTTAATTTAAGAGAGACCAGCTCTGAAGCCAGACTGTTCTATAAACTACCCACTGTGGTGTATTTTGCATTCTCCTGTGAAGTGGCTCCTACTGGCATCCTACAGGCTGTAGCACTAAGAGGACAATTCTAGTGATTTCAAAGATTTTTAGCTACAGATGGAAACCCTCCTCTTCCCCTTCTCCCCAAATCCTAACCCTTCCTCAATAAATAGCATCTTATTAGGCCAAAGCATGTTGTTCCTAAATTTAAGTGTACTTTTTTTTCAGCTCTGCTTTGTCTTTATCACAGATGGCACTTAGGAGTTAAGGAAAAGGCAGCAAAGCATGCAGCAGAGGCTGAATTTCAGGTCTTTTTTGGTGTCATCATTACCTTCTGAAGAAAGCTGCCTACTGCAGAATCTCCCCAGGGCTGACTGAAAAGCTCACAAGGGACAGAAATCCCCCAGTGTGTAAATGACCAGCTGAAAATCTCAGTAGAAGGGGGAAAACCCTTTTCCAAGGTCTTCTGAAGAAAATTTTAAGTGACAAAAACACTTTAGACTGAGCACAAGGGTGGATTTCAGTAATCTAAATGACACTTTCTAAACCCTCCAGGTTTGGTTGGAAAAGGCTTATTTCATCTCCTCTTAAAAGAAATTGCTCCCAGAACCGCTTTGTTCACCGCGGTGCCGTCTTCTGATGTGCAAACTTCATCTGTGACTGATGTGAAATTCAGAATTTTCTTCTGATGTGGATCAGCAACAATCGATCTTTGCATCCGTGCTGTGCCCAGCGCAACACCTAACACAGTGCTCAAGGAAAGGAGAGGAACAATCTGGTGCTGCCTGCAGTGGCAATGCTGGACTCACGCTTCCAGCTGGTGGGGATGTGCTTTATGGAAGGTGCTGAGGATCTGGGGGCTGTGAGTGAGGTGGGTGTCACCACGTGCTTCGGAACAAGCCTGCTAATGCTTTGCAAAAATAGTAGTGAAAAAAAAAAACTTCAGTATCCTGAATGCTCAACTTTTACACAGTGCTAGTTGTTTCTAACATGGTGCAGAAGGCAGTGAAAGCTACTGGTGTTATCAGAGCTCCATTCAAGGTGAGAAAATCTACCCGAGCTACTGACTCCCTGCAGTGCAAATGCTTCACTCTGTATTTTAGTTTTTGTTGTTTGGGTTTTTTCCCCCCTCAAATCTTTCTTTTGTATTTGACTAGTCATGTATGAGAATTTTTGCATGACTGTGGCTGTGAGAGATATGCTAGAACAGCTGTCTGAGTGATCCACTGAACATATGATGACTATTTTTCCACTGTCAATAAACACAAGAGACATTCTCCAACGCTTAGAAAGGCCATAGGTTTTCCTTGCTTGTGCAGCTTTGCCTATTCTTGTAGTAAAGTTTCTCTCCAGTTAAAGCCTCCAGTTGGTCCGTGCGTGAGAGGGAGGATGGGGGGGTCCGTAAGCTGCCAAACACCAGTATCTCCCAGTTCTTCACACGAACAGAACCCCAAGTACGGAATCTGTGGGAAGAGAGATGGAAAGAAGGGCAATGAGCAGGGATTGAGCTGTGCATGGAGGGAGCTCCCCTAAGGGCTGGAGTCCTGCTGTGCTGCTGAAGCATTTCATTGTCTTGTCTCTCTCTCCCTCTCCCCAAAGCCCATTTTCAGGAGTTGACTGTAGGCCTCATGTATGACAGCCAGACTCTGTGCACCATTAGATACACAAAACACAGGGGAAAACAGATTATACCTTTCTAACATTGGTTTGAACTGGCCCATATTTAACCTAAGATGTCCTGCTGGCTGTTGTGGTCCTAAGCCCTGAAGGCCAGCACAGCTTGAGAGGAGAAATGCGTCTGGTGTGGGTGTCCTCAGATCAAGTATCAGCTCTGAATATCCCAGAGAGTGGCTGCAAGGCTGCCTGGGGACAATGCCATCCCCTTAGCCAGGGTGAGAAGAAAGCAGTGATGGCAGAAGACCCCACCATAATTTTCAGGCCTTTTCCCTGACTGTTCGAAGCTCTTTAGAGTGAACTGAGAAGGGGAAGTGTTGTAGGGCAGAAGTGCCCTGTTAACTCTAGTTTGGGTGTTTTCAGCACTGGAGGGCACTGTGGGAGCCTCTGTACAGCTCCAGTACACACTTCTGGTGCCATGGTCTAGCTAGGTGTCGTGGTGTGAGGTCTTAGGCTGCACTTGATGATCTCGGAGGTCTGTTCCAGCCTGAATGATCATTCTGTGTAATTCTGTGTATTCTCCTGACTTCTGAAATGGATGAAACTCACTGACGGGCAGGATGCTCAGACGAGAGGAACAAAGTGTTCTCTGCCTGGTGAAGCAGACTGAAATGTCTTTTCTCTTTGTAAAGCCAGCAAGCTCTCCTGGCTGGTAATTACCTTTCGGACCATCTGTACAAAGTCCTTGGAGTTCTGCGGCGAGAGCCCTTGGAGCTGGCAGGTACAAGCCTCCAGGGAGGATGCGTGTGCCACTATCAGGATGTTATTTCCTGAAAATAAATTGCAAAAACTCTTGCTGAGGAGGGAGATGGAGGCAGCTTTAGGGGCCGCTGCCCAGGATCAAGAAGACCATTGAAAACATTTCAAATGGGTCGGGTTTATCATAGAACAGCAGGTTAAACTGTGTGTTATATGGGGGGGGAGAGCATGGTTTAGAAACAAAGAGCATCTCTCAAGTTTCAAGATGCCAGTTAACTCAGTGCTACTTAGTTTGAAAATTGCTTTCTAAAGAAAACAGGAATTCCAGTGAGATTTCAGAGGACTTGTGAAGCAAATGCTTTTCTACTACCCAGAAATGAACTCTGATTAAAGCAAACACTTATATTTCAGTTGCTGGTTTTCCCCAGTTATAGGTTTAGACTGCTATTTCCAGGACCCTTTACAACCAGTGCCACACCGTGCTGTCGAGGTCCACATGCAAGCTATTAAAATAAAATCTTAGAATGTAGATTGGGATCAGTGAAATGAAATTAGTGAAGTCACCAGAACTCAGAAACGTCCTATATTGTGAAGGAAAAATAAAAGCCAGAGATTTTTGAAAATTCTATACTGTGGTTGGGAAAATGTGCTACAGTCTTTATGGGTAATATATTTTAGAAGAGTAGCTCAGGTGGGGGATGGAAGATGCTGATAATAGACAACAGAGAACAAATGGAATATTTATTATCTGGAGAAACAGAGAGCTTGCATTGGGCAGGGATTCCCAAAATACTTTTGCTACTTAAAGTTATGGACCCTTCTCATAAGCTGAACCTGTCTTGTTTCTCACCCCCTCTGTAGCACTTACCTTTGCCTTTACATTCACTGATGATTTCTTTTGTTACTTGGTAGCTTCTACTTATGTAAGTATCATAAGATTCGGAAACCACTAACTTGCTGACAGGAATATGAGGTCTGTGAGCAGAAAAACAAATATGGTAAATTGGAAGAAGAGAGAAAGTTTTAAGTGCAAGTTACAATTCTTCAACTCTTCTTATTCCGCAAACCCTCAGAACTGCATCTTGCCTGAGGACCACTGTGATGATTTTTAATTAAGACTGGGATGTTTACCATTCCTGCATTAAGATATTTCAGTTAGCTGGGAAAAATGATCAACTGCTTCCTCTAATGGGAACCAGTCAGCGGAGGCAGCATAGGACGTGCTGACGAGACGTGTGTTACGTTTGCAGTGGCATGCAGCAGTGACAATGCCACTTTGTGGGGTTTGGTTTTTTTTTTTTAGGCATGTGTCCTTTGATCAGCAGATTTCAGGGCTCACCCACCCACATGGAGTGAGTGGGTGGCAGGAGGACAAAATCTGTAGCCAGCAGGAGGGGACAGCAGGACAATGACGGTGGCACTGCAGCTGCCTGCAGACAGACGGTGTTGGCTCTGCTGGCTGTCACCGCAGCGTGACAAGCCACCGCCCGAGCTGTCTTTCCCAGAACGAGGTCTGCACTGTGCTACCAGAGCTTCCAACTTACTGGGTGGGCTGCCAACATCTGTGCCTGGCCGAGGAGGGAGGGCAGGTACTGGGGGAAACGTGGAGCATGGCGAAGGCGGGTGATGCTGACTCGGCCGCTCATGCTTCGATGGTGAAGGGCAGAGGCAAACTGCTGCTTTGGCCATCTGTAAAGCTGCATTGCTGGGAAATGCCTGGAATTAGATGGCATCCTCCCAGGTCAGGGTGTTTCAGTGAACTGCCTGTTGGGACTCTGGCCAATTTTATCAGCTGGAGTAGGTTGATGTGCACAGACAAGCAAGGGATAGAAAGCAGAAGGCTGTAGTTCTGTACTGTGGTGCAAGGGCAAACCCTAACTTTTCCCCCCATCCAGTGAGCTGATATATCTACAGGAATTAGGGACATGGTTTAGAAGGTGCATGATAGGACATGGTTTTTGATAGGGCTAGGAGTAAGGTTAGACTTGATGATCTTGAAGGTCTCTTCCAGAAGAAACTATTCTATGATTCATGAATTACCCTTGTGAGAAGAGAGAGAGAGTACCAGGAGGGCTGTCTCCCAGTCCCCCACCTAACCAGTTGACCACACAAGAGCAGGCTCTTTTCTCAAGCTAAGAATATTTTTTATGGTGTTCCCAGAAGGCATGTGTTTTTTGAAGCAGAGACTCTCCTGTGGTCCAGCTGCTTTGCTGAGTGTTAGCCATGTGATACTTTTTCAGGGATAAATACAGTGTAAGGACTTCTATTTAGATACCCTTGTAGGAAATGCTGAGAAATGTTGCTTTTGCAAACTGTAGAATAAGTGTAATCCTTTCTATATTAACTTGAGGAATAAAAGACTTCAACTGCCCCATCAAGAATTGTTTACCAAAGACTAGAAGCCTTAAGTGGTCTTACTGGAAACTGAGGCCTGAAGCTCAGGCTTAGGTAAACGGTAGATAAAGGACAACAGTGCACCATTGCCAATCAAGATGTGGTAATGGCTGAAAGATGAACAACAGTAACTTAGAAAGATACTGCATTTTGCTCAGTAAGCTCAGGAATATTAGTTTCTCCAAGGGGAAGCAGGAACCTGCTAGACACGTAATTACAAACTATTATGTGTTGGAATTTTAGCTGCAGACCGAAAGGATGCAACGTTAAGTTGATTATGGCATAATTAGGCATGGAAAAAAAAATATCAGGTTTATTTTTCTTTACATTTTCTTTCTTGTGTTTTCTTTTTAATGTTTCAGCTGCATATTCCACTTGAGGGTTCTTAAACACATGGTGCACTGGGACACTGGGAAACACCAGTGTTTCTCATGATGCTATAAACCACAAAAGCCCAGCCGCAAAATATTTGTCACCAAGCTCATGTAGGTGGAACTCCTGTGTATGTATAATATGTGTATATTTTAAATGCTTTGTTTTTATCTGAGATTGCTCAGCTGGCGGTCAGGCTCACACTAAGAAAGTGCAAGTCTCTGCAAGAAGTTGCAGCAATACAGATATTTCAGCAGTGAGGTGTGGTGGAGGACTGGAACTGTGTGACCTTTCTGCAGTTTCCTTCTCTGTGGGAGCTCTTTGAGTCTGGCTTGTATAAATGAATCATAAATTTGAGAGTAGGAAGCCCGAACAGATCATCTTGTCTGTTCTTTACCACATGACTGTTTCTGCTGGGTTTTATTTAGCTTTTCTCTCCGCAGCTTACAGGAAAAAGCAGTTGTGTGTTGGGCTGGAGGGCACCACAGCTGTGATGCTTCACTGGGGAGTCAGAAGACTCTTGAGTTTCCATCCAGACTCAGGCTGCAAGTCGCTCCCTGCAGCCTCATGGTGTTTGCTGGCAACGACACGGGGAACGCAGCGGCACGGCCACGTGGCTGGACAGGAGGAAAGCAGCAGAGGCTGGCAGCAAGGGTGTGAGGTTGGGATATGGAGCCC
>WTSP01011698.1:8563-27316 GCA_025331215.1 Actenoides lindsayi | reverse complement strand
CTTTCGGGGTGTCACTGTCAGAGCCTTTGAAAGCTGAGTGAATTAGCTTTGTGTTTCCCTTTTCTGCAAAGTGGGAGGAAAGATCAGTGGTGCTTAGCCATTTGCCATTCAAATGGCTTTTAACCAGACCTTTACTTTGTTCTCACCAACTGTTGTTCAGTTGAACACGTGAAAAACTGACTCAGAAACCTGCAATGTTTTCCACCAAAAACTTTTCAGATGCAATTGCTACGAAGTGATAAATGCTTGGGGTTTAGCTCTTTGATAGAAAACTTCTGAAGTCTGATGTCCCAGGGGACACTGAATTCCTGACAGATATAAACATGCTCCGCAGGGCGATGCAAAAATACACAGTTAAGATCCATCACCATTCCAATCGTACACAAAGACAGACAAGCTTTTTTCCCCTGGGGAAGGGAAGGGCAGATGTGAATGAGCCCATGATCTGGTTTAGTCTATGAACATGATGGTTGGGGAACAGTGTCAGCAAAACTAGTTCTGTTAGTGGAGCCCAAACTCCTCTAAGTTTTAGGAAAAGGGTTAAAAAAACCTCAAACAAAATACCCTGAGGGTTTCCTGGAACCATGCACAGGACAGAAGGAGTACTGGGAAGTGGACCACCATGATCAGCAATACAGCTGGACCTTCCCAGTGATCTGGGACTTTTGGTTTAAAATAAGCCATTCTCAGGTCCTGTTCAATCCAGCAGCCTTGAGCCTGCTCCAAGTTTATTCTGGGAGTCTCAGCAGCTCTTCCAGTCACTGCCTACATGTAAAAACTCAGCAGAGTGATACTCTTCAAAAACCAAGCCAAAAAAACCAATGCCACCCCCCTTTCTCTACCTGTAGGTTGTATCAACACTTAGAGTAGCTGCAGCTAAATCCACAGGGGGTATCCAGGCAGGTAGTGTGTTCCCAGAGACCCACTTGGTCCATTCAAACAATCCTGGCTCTATTCGAATTTTCAGGTTGTTCTCTTGTTGCATACCTGGAAAAGGGAGAAAGGAGACCAGCTATCACTGGAAGTATCTGGGGAGGAAGGCAGCAAGTCTTTGCAGCTCTGATACTTCAGTTCAATTGTGAACTAATTTTTTCTTTCCTCTCTAAGTGGTCACTTGATTAATAGCAGGTATGAAAGATGAAATGTTTAATATATGTGCTTGGTCTATGATATGCCAGGGAATGTAAGCCTCTGTCTGGCAGCTAGATGCAGTATACTGAACTGAGGTGTGACTGTGTTTTGGAGTGGGGTTTTTGGACTGTTTCCAACGCCAGAGCATCTCATGCCTCTATCACTATTTCCCTTCCCAGTTTCTGCAGTGAATTATTCGTAGTGGTGGTAGCAAGTTTCTTGGTAGTAGCAGTTGGTGTGAGAGCACACAGCAAGGAGCTGCTGCAGGAGTGTGAGCAGGCAAGGGCACAGGGCACGCTGAGCTGCGCATGGCCCCTGACCTGAACACACATCTGGCTTCTGCAGGGGGGCAATAAACACAACCCTGGCTGGCAGCTGGTGTTAGGGCCAGCACAGCACCCGCCTAAGCACTTGCCACACCGTCCAATAAAAAAAGGCTCCTTATGTAAGACTATGAAATAATCCTCACCCTGAATAACCATTTACTTGGGTCTCCCATGCCAGGCTCCCTTTTATCTGGTTTGAAGTGGTTTTTTTTCCCCAAAGTGAGGAGAACGCAGCCTTTCCTGCTCGTTGGGTTCTTACCTTTCAGGATATTGTGTGCTGTCTGTACACACCGTAGGGATGGGGAGCTGTAGATGTAGTCTACAATGGTATTAGTTTCTAGCAAGGCTTCACCTGCAAGGAAGTTTCAACATGGGTGAATGAAAACCAGAGAAATAGCACTGTAACAGCAACGGCAGCGTGCAGGGTGTCTGCCACCCAGCAAGGAGCTGCAGCAGCTTCCCAGATGCTCTGCTTGTGTTCTGGGATGTAGGCATACCCTGTTGTATTTCAGCAGTGTGCGGGGCACTGCCATGTGCCCAGCTGTGGAACTGGGATACAGTTCCTGCGTGTGTTGCTCTGCATGCATCTGGCTACTTAACTGGTATGCAAAGAAATCACAGCTTCGTTTCTGCTTCTCAGAAATGTAGCCAAAAAGCAAACAGCTTTTTGTGACCTCAGTAATGTTTATAAATAATATGTAAAGGGCGAGTGTCAGGAGGATGGAGCCAGGCTCTGTTCTGTTATGTCCAATGACAGGACAAGGGGTGTAAGCTGGGTGTAAAAAACGGTGGGTGTAAGCTGGACCATAGAGGTTCCACAGAAACATAGGAAAAACTTTTTCCCTGTGAGGGTGGCGGAGCTCTGGACCAGGCTGCCCAGAGGGGATGTGGAGTCTCCTTCTCTGGAGACATTTAAAACCTGCCTGGATGTGTTCCTGTGTGACCTGCTCTAGGTGGTCCTGCTCTGGCAGGGGGGTTGGACAGGATGATCTTTCGAGGTCCCTTCCAACCCTTAACATTCTGTGAGCTTGCTTAGAAAAACTGTAGCGAGCTTGAATTAATTCGAGCTCATTTATAAGCTGTAAATCAGAATTATTCAACTTAACTCCAACTTGGCTTAATTCAATTGGCTCGGTTCTTCACGAGTATAAATTACCATTTCATTACACAGGTGGAAGATCACTGAAAATGAGATAAGAATCAACTCCACTATTAGGGTTATTAATATTCTTGCAATGCCTAAGGGAACCAACCGAGAACAGGAATCTGCTCCGCGCTGCACAGACTTGTAGTAAGAAAGAGTAATACTTTTGTTATATTTGTAGAGGCAGGACAAAGAAGGGGGAGGGGCAAGAAGAGGTTATTAACCTTGACTTCTGATATTTAATGGTGCCTGTAACCATGTCAAACGGATCTGGAAATCTCTGGAGAGAAGTGGGGTAATTTAGGAGGAGCAGCACATCTTGCAGCCCCCCCGGCCCGGGGAAGCTGCTCATTTGCTTCGGTCGTCAGCGGAATTACGGCTCGGGCAATCGGCGAGGGGGAGGCTGCTCCGGGCAGTGGCTGCCTGCAGATGGCTGGCAGGTTGGTGGCATCGGGGTCACATATGCAGTTACCCCCTCGGACCCATTTCCCGGTGTCGGCCGAGCGTGCTGCCATCGCCCCCAGATTCGCCTTCTGCTCCGCGCCCGCTGCCGCGTGGCCGGGGCTCTGAGCATCCTGCTGCTGTGCAGGGGTTTATTTTTGTTTAACAAGCGAGGGTAATTTTAGCTGCCCTAGTTTGAATGTGACCAACGCGAAGTCCTCAAAAGGATTTGAATTTGAGAAAATGCTACGTGCCGCTCGTGGAAGCCCAGGTCTTTAAGGACCTAGGCTCTCCTGTTCACAGTGCTCTTGGACTGCCAAATCATTTTTGCGTCTATACACAAACCAACAGGCTTAGAAGTCAGGGATGAGGACGGGGGGTGGGACAACACTGGGAATAATTTGGGCTGTGTTTTTGCCACATAAACATAAAGCCAGACGGGCTGATAGAAGCGTATCGGTGTAGCAAGCTGCAGGTCAAGATTTAAGATTGCCCAAGTCAAGGAATAAGGGTATTTTGTGTGGGGTGACTGTCACCCTGCTGCATTTCTCACCCACGCTGGTAATAACGGCATCTTCCAGCGTGGCATGTTTCGCAGGGCGGCAGTGAACGCTCTGCAACCGCACTGCTGCCACCTCTGATTTCACACCATGTCCTAGATTCTGCGCTTTGTCCTCTCCTCAGCTGCAGCAGCTGAAGGACACAAGGTTTCCTTTGAAAGAGGAGGGCTCACTGGGGAAGGTGAGGAGACTTCGCAAAGGTTCTTGAAATGTCTAAACCCCCATTCGTTCAGGGCGCCTGATTAGTTGTTGGTTTTTTTTTCCCTGCCGTGCAATTTTTCTCTGGCTGGAGGTGTGGGAGGAAGAGAGCAAAGCTTCCTGGGCGAGCTCTCGTTTGTTGAGGAAAACTTACCAACAAGCCTCGCCTGGGTACAGCCCAGCACGGTGATTGGCGCGTCTTTCTCATAATCCCTGAAACCGCCGCTCCTCTGAGGTAAGCTGTGAGGCATATTCAGGTTACTGCGCATATACCTTCCTGGGAGGGGAGAGGTCAGAAGCAGTCACTGGAATTATTCCATCAGAGAGAGGCAGGGAGCATCACCCCCGTGTCTGTCCTCTGTCATGCACCCGGACCCGGCTCTTGAGTGGTTTTTCCCATGTAAAACTATCTGGAATAGCAGCTGTATCGGGTCAAAATCGACAGGGGATGTCGCTAATGGTTTTGAAGTTCATCTTTAGGACCGATTTTTCCCCAAAGGAAAATAATTTCTATGCCACAACGAAGGAAACCTCACGTGTTACACTTGTACAGAGGCTAAAATGTCAGAGCTCTTCAGATGTAATTTAGAAAGAAGTTAGTTGTAAAATCATCCTTTCTCCTATGGTTTTGACTACAAGGTGTTGGTGTTTTTTGAATAGATAAAAGACTTTATGGACAAATTTCCCATCAGCTCTAATCCAGCAGAGACTGAAGTTATATGTTAACTATAGTCTGAAACTCAAGCATATTATTGAGTTGCAAGCTCCAGTTTATGTGCCAGAAGGTGCTCTGGACTGTACCTGTAGTGGGGTTATTTTCATTAAAGACTGAGAGCCATCTGTGCAGATGTTTTTACTGATGGTAGTAGATGGTCTGCACTGGACACTGACTCCTAACATCATGACTTGGTTTCCAAATGAAAATGCTCTTTGGCCATCTTACTTTAATCTTTTCCACAATAGTTTCCCAAATATTAGCAAGTGTTGAATTTACTCCCTGGCTTATGTTTCTGCTTCAGAGGGGCTCTCCTGCTCATAATGACTCAAAGGAACAGGTAGTGTTATGAAATCACAGCTTCCATCTAAGCTTTGCCCCAGGCAGTTGCCACTCTCCTTTCTTCATCTGAACCTAGAGCTTGAGAAGACCCGTGGGAGCCCACTCACCTTTGGCATCAAAACACTGTGACAACCAGTACTTCCCAAAAACGACATCCATCCTTTCCCCGTGTCTGCAGACAAACAGGCAGCGTTTCTGAGGCCCCGGCTGGCTGGTTAGTCTCAGGGGCTGGAAGAAAAATTACAGGATGTTTGACCTTCATCCAAGTGCAAGGGTTTTTCTGACATCTGATTGACTAATGGGAGCCAGGACCGGGCGCCTCTTGCTTTACCCTGGTGCGAATGTGGGTACAGGAAACTCTTCTGAAGTTGGTAAATTTATGCTGGTATTAAACTGCTAATATGAGCAGAGGATGGGGGCCTGCCACCCCCTGCTAAGAGCAGGTTTACAGACAGCAGTGTCTTGTGTGTCTGCAGTTAGCCGTGTCATTCAAAAGCTTGTTGAGAACTTGACATTGTAACTTCTGATACAGACAGTGAAGAATGAGACCAGAGGATAAGTTGTTGAGGAAAAGCCAGTTGCTGGAAACCTGTCAATAAAACCGTGTGTGATGTATGCACGCGTGTGGGTCCGTACCTGCACGTTCTGGCAGATGATAGTGAGTGGTCCAGCGTCTCCAGGTCCTTGGTCTTCCTGCTGTCTTCTTTCCAGAGCTCCGTCGGTGAAGGCGTGAAGAGACGGGGAAGATGTAGTATTCAGAATTGAGTAGGACCTGCCAAAAATTGAAAGATGTTGGCTTTAGGAATGCTTTGGACTTGGTGTGCTCAGGCTGCAGTAAGGACATCTCTGTAGTCTTCAGGAAGTGATGATAATTACTGTTGTCACGTTATTACATTATTATTTGTGTTTTAGTGCTGCCTAGAGAGCACCTTGCTAGGTTATACACACATGAAGAGACAAATGCCATCTCAGCAGGCTTTCTGTTTCCTTAGAAACAGTTCCACAGAACAACACTACCCAAACTTTGGCTTGTGAGGCTCCGTCAGCCCTCGGATATTCTCACAGAAAATGCCAAGACTCTCCTTACAGCCCCAGGATGCTTGCTAACATCATCTGGGGACCAGCTCCACCACCACTTACCATGGTCTCGTGGACCAAAGTTTGGAAACTAGTGGCTACAGGGAGTTTTCACTTCCCTTTGTAGCATAAACTGTTGCTTCAGCTGAAAGCTGGGGCACAGCCCTGCCTCTCATGCTGGGTAGTTTTCAGGGTTCCTGTGCACAAAATAGCTTGTCTCCCCTGGTAGGGACACAGCACGCTCAGTCTGGGTTGTTGTTTCTACATTTTTTTCAGTGTTGTCTATTCCATTTCCCATGTAGGAATTTATTCCCAGCAGGAACTTGTTCTCAGCAGTGCTTCCTGTTAAGGGTTGCCAAAGGGATGTAAATAGAGATGCCATTCTCCCTCAAGGCACTTATCTAATGATGGTCCCTCTGAATAAAGCTCTCAGGCATTCAGGGAATTTGATCAAGACTGTTGGGAGTAAACTGACAGGCAGTTATAGAAGCTGCAGTGACCCTCTGCTGATTTGGTTATGGTATATGGGTTACCTTAGTCATTAAAAAAAAAGCATTGTCAGATAATGTATATGGGCATTTGCTTTGACAGAAGTAGTTGCTGTTGCTTGCACATGTCAGTGCCTTAAATATTTCAGAAGTTGCTTCCTGACTCTTACCTAGTTCGGATAATATCTCAGAGGGATTTCATAGCTGTTAAAATAACACCAAGTGCCTTTACCAGTGGAACAAAAATAGGTCATCTGCATTTTTGTAAAGAACTGATCTGTGAGATCATGTGACTTGCACCAATTTAAAGAAGGGGGAAAAAAAAATAAAAGAACCACACTGTTGGTGCTGATGTTGGTTCCTTATTTGGTGGATTCTGGGTGCAAGGATGAGACTGAGGTAGTGGCTTATTCAGCCAGGTGAAGATGCTATTTGGAGAAGTACTGGCAGGCAAGGGGAGCAAGAGGTGGGAACCAGCCAGGCTGGGGACAGCGCTGTTGATCACCTCTCCAGCCTTCTGCTCTTACTCTTTCAGACCTGACCTTCTAGCATTACTGATTCTCATAACTGTCTTTATTTTATTCATAGTGAGTTGCCAACAAGGGCTGGGCTTGCTCCAATGAACTGTTTCTCTCATCACCCAAAGGCAGGTAGAGCATCAGAGGGCAGGGCAGCAAACAGCTCTGAGTTAGGCACAGTATGACTCAGTGGTGCAACATGGATCTTGAAGAGTTAAATGGAGGCAGGAGAGCTTTGTGGATCAGCTGAGGGAAATATTAGCAGGTTCTGGGGTTAGAAATCAAGTCTAACTCTTCTCCTTAGAATACGTGTGTGATATATCACAGGCAGAAGTAACTCAGACCACGCTTCCAGCTGGCAGGATCAGGCCAACTCTGCTCCAAAGGCTGCCTGAGTGCATTAGTGTGTGCCAAGCCCTGAGCAGGGAGCATGAACAGACATTTATCACTGTTTTAAGTGGTTTGCTTGGAGTGGGGATGTAGCTAGCACAGATACAACCTCACTGACCTGAAAATTGCACAACTCCATATGAAAGGGATCTGAATTTCTTAGCTAGGACCCTCCTCCGCTGCTGTAGAAAGAGGATCTTGAGTCTCAGCTCTCTGTCTTGACTTCTGTGTTTCAGGTTCTAGCCCCTCATCCCATCTCAGCCCTTTCCTGCTTTGCCCATATGACAGGGATAAGGATACTGGCCAGAAGCATCTGAAGGATTTGTTTGGCTCCTCCTCTTCCCTTTACCCCCAGGAGCTGCTGCATGATTTCTAAGACTTTCTTTCTCTCTAAGCCCTTATTAAAAGGCTGTGAATGCTTTACTATCTATTTATAGCTGCTAGGATTCACTGTGAATGATGATGAGGCAAAGGCATACTATCTTCTTGTGTCTGGAGGACAGCCACCAGCCTGTCTTCAGTGGTACCTCCTGGATGTTGCTGGAAAACAGAAACCACTGAAGCTATTTCAGCTTAGTCATCTTCTAAGCATAGGTCATTGTTTGGAAGCTTTTCCCAAAGGCTTGTGGTTCCTCTGCTTGGCAAACAGAGACCCAAGGCAGACAACTACATCTACTGTCTTCTGGACCATGCTTTGCCTTCCCTGCTGTGTCGGTGATACCGCTGTGTCCCCAAGGCAATGTCCTCCCAGTCAGGAGAGGCCCCTTGAAGAATGGAGGTGCTGCAGCAGAGAGTGGAGAAGGGGTTCCTGTCAATGGTCCAACAGCCCTGGTCCTTATCTCTGTGGAGGCAAACACTCTTCTGCTGCATCACTCATCGCTAGCTAGAGGAGAGGGGTCCCTGGGGAAAAGGAACCAGCCATTGATGCAGAACGGGAGGAGGACAGAGTGGGGAGAAAAACCTTCTGAGGCCCAAATATGGCTTGAAAATTAGGACTGTTTTTCCCCCCCGTAGTACTTGTGCCAAGTCTGATCTCTCAGGCTTATTAAAGAGGAAAGGAATAGCTTTGGCATCTCATGAGGAGCTTAAATATCTCACGAGGAGCTTAAATAGGCTGCTGTCTACTACTTCCAACACTTCTACCCATTTGGGGCAGAGGAGGTGACTATTTTGGGTCTGCTGATAATGGAAAAGCAGTGCAAGGAACCATCAGAAGTTTTAGCTTTGGAGTGGTGCTGGGTCCACGGCCACAAAGATAGCATGCTCACTGCTGCCATGTGCCTTTACATGCACATGTGGAGAGCTCCCTGGGCTTGAATTCTTGGGTTGTGTGGCTTCTGTGGGGCAAGTAAGTTCTTCTACCTCACCGGACTGGAAGCCCCACTTCCTCTCAGCTTGGTGTGTTGAGTGTGGAAAGCTGCTTCTTTGGAATTAGTAGCCCACTAATTTTCAGACACGAAAGGCAACTTAGAAAAATACTCTGCAAGCATTGTACTGGTGAGCTTTTAAAGTGGATAAACACAGATGTATTTAATACTGGATCTGTAGGTGGGATTCCTTCCAAGCAGTTTCAGCTCACCAGCAGCTTCTTCTGCTACCAAGACAGAACTTTGACTTTGATATGCTACAGGGGGGAAAAGTATTTTACTTTTAACATACCTATGGCCAGGTCCTAGGCTGAGTCGGAGCAGATCTGATATTGATACAAACAGCACCTGCTCCTCCCTAAAGCAGAGTCTGGTGCTCATGTCAGAAAGGTAATTTTTCACTCACATGCCCTTCCTGAGAGGATGGCAAGAATGGGTTACACAGACTTAGGATCTGGGTTGTGATTTGTGGGATGCTGAAGCAATTTATCTTCAATTATTTTACAACCTATAGGCACTGATCAGTTCTCTGCACTGTTATCAGCAGGTCCAGTTCTTGGCAGGAGAAGAAATCATGTGGGGCTGTGCCACAGCCAGCGAAGGAATGCTGTTTAGGTGTATGGAAGATCCTTGGGGTTTGCAGAACAGAAGTGATACTGTTCCTGGTTTTAGTAGACAGGGAAAGGATTCAGACCTAGAGCCTCCAAGGCACAACCTGGTTTTGTGGGCAGTAACACTGCCCCAAAGACAAAGCCTCTTCTCCCCTACTAAACAGCTCATCAAGCTTGTCCTCTCTGTAATGGCAGCCTGTTGGTCTGCAGCTTGCAGACCTCACTAGGGCAGGGACATTGTTCTGCTGCATGTGTGGACGGTGCTAGCCAGGAAGGTCTGCGTGCTGGGCAGAGCCCTTGAGGCACTGTTTGGCTATTAGCCCTAAAAACCACGTCCCGCAAAGGCCACGGTTCAGCTTCTGCCTCACTTGAGCAGCGCAGCAGGGGAACCTTTTTCAGGTGAAATGTGCAGAAACTAGCAGTCTCGTTTTGCTGTATTAAAAGATTCGATCAAATATCCCAGAATAGCATTTTGCCTGTCATATCTCTTGCGTGGTGTAGCCGGGGTGCTGCAGCCCAGAGTGAGCTGTATGTTGGTGATGATTTCAATCGTGCATGATGTGCACTTGAAGAACGCAGTCTCTTGCGACTAGGAGGAGAAGCTCCATGGCTGTTCTTTCTTTTTTAGGCTCTGCAGGGATGAAACAGGACGTGGCTGTGGGCACAGAGGCAGCACTAAAGAGGATCACAGCATCTCTCACCAGCAGCAGCCTCAGTACCAACGCCATGAGCTGGATCCCATCTCCTGCACCGTGGCAGTTCTCCTGCAGTCCCGGTGAGTACTACTGTGCTTACTTTCACATCTGTGAAACAAAGGTTATTTGTGTGCTGTTCTTCTCTTACCACAAGGATCCTACTGTGAATACCATGGCCTGGAAGGCAGTTGGACTTTGGTTGTCTTTGTTTTGGCCACATGCTGTCCTGTACCTTAATATTCCCTGTGGGAAGCCCTTGTGTAAAATGAGACTGGTTTGGGGTATGTAATAATGTTTTGGATAAATGCTCCATATTACATGTTCCAGTTCATGATTTATAGTTTGTGCTGGTAACCAGGGCAAGGGCATTTCCTTTCTTTGCTTGTCTGGAAGCAGAAGTGCTGGAGTTACAAAACATTTGGCTTTCCTTTCAGTTGCTGCTGCAATAGTCATTTTTTTCCCATGCTACTCCCTAGGCCTCAAAACTCTTCCAGGCACTGTAAGAAAAAAAAGCAGAATCCACTAGAGCAGGCTGCTGCAGCATATGTGGACCTGAGACCATTTTGGCTGGCAAATTTTGGGGGAATAAAGGATGGTCTTGCTGGATTGCAGATTGGAGAGTCTAGGTTAAGTTGTACAGGCTTCTGATTGACTTTGCCCATGTGTCTTGAGTTAAATTTCTTTAAGCCCTGGTTACGGGAGGTCTTTTCTTTCTTTGTAATGAAAGATGACTTGGAGTTTGTAGTGCTGGACTCAGGATGGATAGGTTTGTTCTGTTTGGTTAACGTCTGGATGAAAGCCCTTTGATTTGTGATGCTCATCTCTCAGAGGGCAGGCAAGGAAAGAATATATGGTTGTGCCAAGAGGGGTGCAAATAAGAGATCTTGTGCTATGCTTGCCCTTGCCTGATGGGCTGCTGGGCTGGGAAGGACTGTCGGCTAAGCCAGAGCTGGTTTTCAGAAGGGCACTGGTGGGTGGCAGTCACATCTGGAAGGCAGCTTGCACGTCCTGATTGCCCCGTGCCTGCTCTCCATCTGTCGTTCACTGCGTTGCGTGTGTTAAGCCTGTGAAGTCGCAGGCAAAGAAAAAGACTGCTTGCTCTTCTTGTTTCCTGCATTTTGCTTGATTTGAGGAGTTGTTGGATCAGTTTCTATTAAAGTGCCAAGTAAGGTCAGCTCCTCTTGGCTGTCCTCGCTGACACGGGTTACCAAATGCTTTCTTTTTTTTTCTCAGACTTTCTCCCCACAGGTCATGTTTGCCTACTGCGATTTGAAATATGAACTGTGTTGTTCTGTCTCCATCCCTTCCCTTTGTAACTAACTGCTCACTGGTGTGACTGTGACCAAACTTCTGTACCTGCCTGGTGCTTGGCAGAGGGGCAGCAGACAGGAACGGGTCTCTCCCCTCTCCTCATCACCTTGTAGTCTTACATACAAGCTGCTCCTTATGCTCCAGATTTGTCCAATGTGTTTGGGTGCTCTGAGATGCAGGCAGTGCTCAGACCCACTCCTCAAGCACTAGGTTTTTTTATTGCTGTTTAACTAATTCCCATCAAAATCCAGAGGAGTAAGGCATGATGTTATTCAGAAGGTGAGGTCTGCATTCTGACTGAAGCCAATGGCAGGCAGGCAATTAACTGCTTCTGAAAATCTTGCTAAGAATCTTAAGAAACATTGCTAATCCCAAATCCTTTTCCCCAGGGAATTAAACACAGACAATCTTGCTTTCCAAATTAATGCTCAAATTTAAACCTTCCCGATCCTAGTCCCACCACAGAGGTGTCTACACAGCAGTGGCTCCACAGTAGCCATCTGGTCTGGCTCCGTTAACGACCAGCAGCAATACTATGAGTAATAGTTGCTGTAACATCTTAGCTAAATAAATCACTTCGCTCTCTAATCCCATGCACAGGGATAGCATCTGCTCTTCCCTTGCTCAGGAGACAGGGCTTTGTGTGCCAGCACATTTCCCCCAAGCGACCTTCTCAGCAGCCCTGGGAGACTCTTCACTTACCCAGGTGAAATCACAGCTGCTGAGCACCCTTTTTATAGTGGTGGAAACTGGACTGAGCAGCTTTACCTACCCATGAAACACCCAGGTCCCACATTCATCCGCCTTCGTGATGTAATTTTCAGGCAGTAGCCCAGAACAGCCAGTTGCAAGGGAAATGCCATAAATCCAGCCCTCACTTGTACTGGTTTGTTCCACTGGGGACATGAAAATAAAATCCCCTGGGACCAGCTCCAGTTCATCATCATTCTGGGGAGTGTAAGGATAGATCACTTGCAGAGTCTGGGGGGAGAAACAGAAGCACAAATGAATGAAAGGATTGTTAGTGGAAGGGAATGTTTAACAGAGTGGGGCAGCAGCACTCCCAGGGCAGACCTTTAACCTCAGCAAGGTGTGAGCAGCTCTCCTTTTTTAAGGCATCACTTTGTGCTTTATCCAGGAAAGCTCTGCCTTCAGGGAATTCCTGCCACTTCCCACTCTGTTGTTGGAAAGATTTTCTAGGTATTTACTCCGTCTTCCCTCTTTGCTTCCAGTCATGTCTTTGATAACCAGGAGGGCAAGGAAGGTATGATTTTTTTACAGTGAGCAAAACCATGACCATGTGCTTAAACCTAAGAGCTCTGTTAGAAATGGAACCGAACTCTTGTTGGGACCTGGAATTTGCACAGTTTTAGCAGTTAATGACTGTTTTTGTTTTACCTACTCGTGCTTGATCTTAAAGAGCGATTTTTCCTTGTTGCTGTTGGTTTTGAAGACAAGGCAGACACACTGGTGGGGGGCTAACAGCTTTGAGTCTGTGACACACTGCTCTCAAAACTGTTCAGAAGAATGCCCAGGAAAAACCCCAGGTGATGAGAAATACAGAGAGGTGGCCACATAGTTGTCTTTGTATTTCCTAACACAAACAGGATTAAGTTCAAAGGTGGGGGAAAAAATCAGCGAGTGTAATTCTGTAATCTTTTTTTCACTGGAGCCCGAGGAATCCAGACGCATTAAATGTCTGTCAGTAACTTTCCTTGGAAATGGCTACAGCAGTCCCCTGTTAAAAGGAGAACAAACATGCTACTGTCCCTGGCCAAGCCTAACTTCTGCAATGGCATCACGAAAAATAAAGCCGTAATCTGCTGAGCAGCTCTGATCTGCTGATGGTGTCAGCCTGTTTGCTCACTAATCCTCCCAGACTATTTGTGGTATTTTCAAAGGAAGATGGAAACTAGTCACTGTCACCTGCTACCACAAGGCCAAAACTTTCACACATGGCTGCCTGAAGTTAGATATGCAAAGCTATGAACTGTTTTGCAGCAGCAGCTCCCTCTGCACTTAGTGACAGTGTTGACTACTTGCAGCTTCTAAAGAACAAGATGACTCTTTGGATAGGAAAGGAGGCTGGCATGCATGGGAGGTATGGGCTGGGCTGGGTCAGAGCACCACACACAAGAGACTTCAGCTCTCCATAAGCTTTGGCATCTCTTCGCTCTGTGGTGTATCATATATTGGACTAATAACCTTCTCCCACTCCGCCACAAGCTTTGTGTGTTTGATTTGGGACAATGCACTTTGGGGTTAACCACCCCAACCTTAGGAGCCTAGTTAGCTGCCTCAGTCTGAGCAGGCACCTTCTGGAGGTTCCCTCCTCCAGAAGCTGATTCATCTTGTCCTGAGATAGACATCTTGGAAGGGTAGGATGACTCACTTTCTGGAGGTGCCCGTTTCTCTGTGCGGAGCCTCAGTGCAAAGGGAGCCTCGGGCTGGCCCAGACTCAGAGGTCTAACCTGGGGATATTTACAGGGAGGGGGAGATGCATCGCACATGTGGCTTCTCTATGCCCAAGATCCCAATCTACAAAATGGAACTAATGCATTGTTTTTCTGTATGCTGCGTTGGAAAACAACATTATTAAGAAAAGCAAGTTAAGATGCTTAGATACTGCAGTTCTAGAATCTTTATGAGTAATTGGAGTATACACGCCACGAGGGCAAATGTTTATTACGTGATGAAACTAAATGCTGTGATTAATAATAATGTCAAGTCTGTACAGAAGAAAAGGACAGCGGTCAGGTTAAGGTACTGGCCTGGTTCTTGAGAGATCAGACCAGCTTAGGCTGAGCTAATAGCAGAGTCATTGTTGGAATTAATTAATCCAGCAGGACGTTCCCACACAAAGCAAGAAATGAGGTTGGTGAAATAGCAAGTCTGGACAGTATGAGTAAAAAGCCAAAAAAAAAAGACAAGCTGTCTGCTGGTTAAGATGACTGCTGGGGTGTGGGAGAACTGTGTTCTGGGCATCCTTGGGGGACCCGAGGCAGATTCCTTTATGTCTGTATAGTCTGCACTGCGTTACCCCTACTGCTCTCATCAGGGGACACAGGAGTCCGTGTTCAGCTCGCAGCTTGTGAACGCTCTTGAGTCTTGAGCTGCAAATGCAGCTAGAAGAGCCTGCATCCCTCCTAGGTCCCGTCTCCCCCATTTTTATTTTTTCAAAGTTTTGGCCTGAAACAAGCTCAAAAAAAATGTACCTCGTGGTTAACGAAGCGGATGTCTCGGGAGAATATCGCGGCGACCCAGTCGCAGCCCAGCTTGACGTCGATGTTCTGCGCTAACTTCTCCAGCGTGGGCAAGTGGCTGGTCTGGAAGTGATAGGCCAGCGTCACGTGGAGCTGCTTCTTGTGGGGCTCCACGTGAACATCTGCAACGAGATGATGTCAGTTAACAAGCGACTGTCGAGATGAGCAGCTTTTCACAGGTCTAAGAATGTCTGTCGCCTCTGAACAGGAGCTGGGAGCTGAACTTTTCAGGGTAGCTCGAGTGGAACAAATCGTGGGCCAGTTTCTGAAAAGGCTTTGGGGAAGTCAACCGTGAGCTCCCTATAGATGTTGTACCGTGGATCAAATTATCAGAGACTTGTGGTCTGATTCAGTCCCCAGTCACATCAGGGTGGCAGACAAGGCCAAACTGCCAAAACTCATTTGCACTCAGAAAACAACAGGTTGTTGGATGGTCCGATAGCAATTATTGTCATTTTGAACCTACTGGTTCTTCTACTTCTACCAAAAAAGACACTTTTCCAGGAAAGGGGTGGCCTTTCTTTTGTTAGGAAATCTCTCCAAAATAAGCAAGTTGAAAATGATAATTTTTACTCCCCCTCCTTTGTTCTCTCTCCTACAGCAGCAATTTACAAGTCTATGGAATTTACAGGTTCAGGCAAGGTGATGAAATCTTTTCCCTGGACATTATTGGATTACCAGTTTGCCCACTGAGGGTGAGGTATTCCAAAACTGTGGAAACAGACAGTGATATGACAATGATTCAAAATGATCCTGCAGAAAATAAACCCTGTATTAGGAAAAGATTTCAGGAAGCAGAAAGGTGAAAGTATGTGAAATACTGGGACTCTTCCAGTAGATGTGGAAATCGTAGGATACATGTTTCCATGTAATTTATTCTTGCTTATTCAACCAGAAATTGCAATTAAATTTGAATGATTATTCAGTTAAAATTGCAGCTATTCAGAGACTTGGCTCCAAGTGCCAGCCAGGGTAGATTTGCAAGCTCATCCATCTTTCTTTTGATCAGCAAGAAAAAAATATGCTCTGGATCCCTGAAAAAGCCCCAGAGACTTTAACGTGATAACCTGACCAAGCTGTGGACTGCAATGCAGCAATCGGTTTCCCCTAAGAAAGAACTGGTTTGGTCTGAATCGGAGCAGTTGCAGGGGCAGAAGCTTGCTGGGAGCTACTGATTCTTCCTTCTTATGGGTCAGTGTTTTTGGGGTAAGAAATGCTGCTCCTGACTGGCTTGCAGAGTCTACACTGTGTGTGGGAACACTTGTACCAGTCTCATGAGGCTGCAGCAGATCTCGGACTCGCCTAATGTCTCTGTGTCTGTTGTCACCTTCAGAAATGCACATTGGTAAAGATAACAGCCGTTTCCTTCCTCTTCTACAGGGATGAAAAGTTCTAGGTCACTGTCAGGTGAAGGCACTGCGTTTCAGAGGTGTGATGAAGCTACATCCGTGTCTCTTCCTCTGAACCAGGGGCAGAGACTGGTAGCTGTCTTTCATGGTGTTACGGAGTGCTTGCCTAGTACAGAAACACCCCAGGGACTCAGAAGTGGCCATATCTTGATGCACTTAAACTTCAAGATAAGCCTGTGATAATGAAGGACTAAAGCAGTTGTGCTGTTCCCAGTCAGGGCTGAGCGGGTGCTACACTGATGGAGGGTGGGAGGATTAGTCAGGCTGCTATTGTCTTGCTCTGATGCTGGCCTGACAAGTTTGGAGGTAATCGGAGGACACCCAGAGAGCCTGTTCAGCAGAGGAGACTAGCGAAGCACAAGGTGGTCTGGTTATGTCCCCTTCCACGGGTTTCCCCCTCCACAAACAGTACAGGACTGGGCACTGGAGACAGACGTGTTGGTACTGAGATTTGAAAAGCTTCCCTTCGAGGCTGCAGTGAGAAACTGAACGCAGGCTTTACATGGCTGAGGAAGGTTTTGTGGTAGTAGTGAGAGGAGCAGGAAATGCTCAGCCTTGCAGACAGAGCATCTATCTGAAAGGTTAAGGAACCACCAAATGGCAGCTTCCCTTTCAGGAGATAACACTCGGGACTAAGTGTGAGGTGATTTTTCAACTAAAAAAAGGACTGAAACCCAAAGCTCCCAGAGGGGTGTTCCTCTTGGGCTCTTAGCCTTCAGACCACTTTTAAAAATCCAGTATTGGTTTCACAAGCTTGCTTTGTTCATGCCATCAAAACGTTGGTTTCTGAAAATGGCCAAGCTTTGGCGAAGCTGCGAGCTCTTAGTCACTCACCTGCTTTAGAAGCAGCCTCTGCAGCAAAGTCTGCAGCAAACTTCTTGAGCACCTCAGCACTTTCTTCCTTGACAAAAAGCCCAATGAAGTTTGAGGAGGTGTAGAGCTCCAAAGGCAGAGGGGCAGGGAATTTGCATTTCCACCGCATCACGGTGGCCTGCAGAGCTTCAGTGAGAGCATCGACCTTGCTGTCCTCACACTGCCAAAGGAAAGAGGACAAGCATTTCTCAGGTGGAGAATCGTTCCTTACGCCTGTGCCTAGCTCTCTGGTGCACTCGGTAGAGAAAGGAAAGGCTTGGGTGGGTGGGAATGGCCTACCTTTGCTATAATGCCGTGAGAAAAAAAGCCCAGGGTCATAGAAGACATGTTTAGAAATTATCTGCCCCTCCCTTGTCCTCAAAGCAGGATCAGCTATCCTCAAGTAACCTTCTTAACCTCACGCCTTGACACTGACTGTTCTCATGTTAACAATCGTTTGAGATGATGAGAATTTGGTCTGCTGCTGCTGCTCTTCCCTGAAAACAACCTGCTTAAAGCCCAGTTACCTCCTCAACAAGCCTGGGCATCAGGCTGCTCTGGTAACAACCCCCCAGCTGCTGAGCACAAACCCTTCTGCAGCGACTGAATGAAGCGTGTAACACCTCCAGCCTGAGCCTGGCAGGGGCTGCTCATGAATGCATGCATAAAGGCGATGGAAAGAGGAGCTCTGCTTTTACCATGAAGAACTGGCAAAGGGTGATATGTGGGAAAATATTGTGAGCTTTGTTCTTCCCACAGATCTGCTTCGACTGCTGCCAGAACTCGGACAGCTTCTGAGCCAGGGGGCCGGTGGGGCGCAGGTAGAGGACGTATTCTCGGGGCAGGGTGTCATCCAGGAATGGGTCACCCACATGGGAGAAGAGCCTGAGAGGGAGAAAGAACTGTTAGCCTGACACATAGCGATACGTTATTTTTTCAGCAAAATCATCTTCCCCTCTCCTCGCTCCCTTTCATTCTCCCTTTATGGCAAGAATCAGCTCCAGCAGGTCAGGCAGAGAGGTGCACTGTCTCACTTCCAGCCCATTACTGCTACTAAGTAATACAGAAAATTGGTTTTTAGTTTCAGACTGAGGCTCTGAAGATCTAACCTGGGTCACTGCTTCTGCCTTTCTGACTTTCAGTGTACAAAACATAGGGTGGAGAGCACTAGAAATTGCTCATCATCTTTGAAAAGGCAGCTTTCAGTTTTCTTGCTTAGATGCCGGGGTGGAGAGAACAGTGGGTCCTTTCTCTCACCTTTTCTTGCTATTACTCGAGATCACAAACTCTTTCAGACAGGGCTTGTTTCTGGATTGCTTATTTACAGCACTTTGATAACGCCTTGCTTCTTTTGCTAGTCCTTCTCAGATAAATGCCCCTGTTTCAACATTCCACATTCTAATGGCTAAACTCCAAAATGTGAAATTCACTGCTGTCTTTTACTCTTTTTAACATTTATTACTTCATACCAACCAGTCGCATGCTGCTTGAACGCTTCTTCCACCTGTCGATGCCAGTGCTTTTTGTCTGAGGAGAGAGCAAAACGAAAAGAGCATTTCAGTGATGCTGGAGTCTCTGGCTGTAGTCACCCCTACGGCTTGAACCTGGGTCCTTCCTGGGGAAGGGACCTGAGCAGTGTGCTCGGGTGGCCCGGAAGGCCAATGGCATCCTGGCTTGTATCAGGAGTAGTGTGGCCAGCAGGAGCAGGGATGAGATTCTCCCCCTGTGCTCAGCACTGGTGAGGCCTCTCCTCCAGTACCATGCACAGTTCTGGGCCCATCACTTCCAGAAGGACACTGAGGTGCTGGAGCGGGTCCAGAGGTGACAAGGAGGCTGGGGAAGGGACTAGAAGGAAAGTCTGATGAGGAGAGGCTGAGGGAGCTGGGGTTGTTTAGCCTGGAGAAGAGGAGACTCG
>WTSP01011697.1:0-38509 GCA_025331215.1 Actenoides lindsayi | reverse complement strand
CCGCCCAATTATGTCTGCAGGCGTGCGAGGTGCTGCAGATTCCGGGCGCGTTTAGGCGAAACGGACCCAGCCGGATCGCGGATGTTACGCAAGTCTCTCGGCAAGCACTGGAAGCGCTTTCCGAACAGTTATTTGCCGTTTGCCTGCGAGGAGGTTGGTGCCCGGGAGCAGGAGGTGCGGGGCACCCGTCCATGCAGGACACCCGTCCGTGCAGGTCACCCGTCCATGCAGGACACCCGTCCGTGCAGGTCACCCGTCCGTGCAGGACACCCATCCATGCAGGACACCCATCCATGCAGGACACCCGTCCGTGCAGGTCACCCATCTGCCCAGGACACCCGTCCGTGCAGGACACGCATCCGTGCAGGACACCCGTCCATGTAGGCCAAACACCCTCCACACCTGAACCACCAGCGTCCGAAACGCTTCCCTCGACAAGCTGCCGATGCACAGGCACCGCGTGCAATCGCACGGCAGGTCCTCAAAGAATTTCAACCCCTAGGTGTAAAAAAAATATACCCCAACTGAACCCCACCGGCCTTCCCCGGAGTTCTTGCAAGCCCAAGAAAGGGCCTATGTTCACTGAAGAAACCACGCGCTGCAAGTTCTTCACCCACTCACAGGGCCGTGGCTGCAGCCCGGTGCAGCCAGCACGAGGCAGTTAAGAAATGGGTGTTTCTGCCAGGGAAATAATTCCAGCTATTTGTAAATTACAGAAGAAGAAGAGAAAGTCATACCATTTCATTGGCTTTCTATGCAAGTAAATGAGGGGTTCATTCACAGACTGAAGCTTTATTTCCTTCCACTCCGATCCCAACTGAGGCTCGGGGTACTGAACGCTAGGGAATTACCCCCAGGAAAAGTGCCACGGGACGTTTTTGCCAGCAGTTGGAAGAGGTGGATTTTGGCAGCAGGGTTTGGCAAGGACCGGCAGCCTCCTGGGTAATACGGCAGCTGCTGATGGGTAGAGAGGAGGGACAGTTACGGCCAGTCGGATAGCTCGCAGATCCCCAAGAATCATCACTGGTAGGGACTGGTATGCTTTATGTGGAACCAGTGCACTTTATCGAACGAAGAATCTGCCTCTAACCACACGATATGCATTCTAACCCCCCCCCAAACATGTATTTACATAATAACGTGTAACCTCCCCGCCCAGCTAACGTCAGCCCTTCCGACAGCTCTGCTGCCTTTTTCAAAGTCTTCTCTGTTTTGATAAATTTTAATACGAACTTATGGGGAAAAAATACAAATGAGGGGAAACGATGTTTCCGCAGTGTCACAAAGTGACAAAAAACAAGCGCTTTTCCTGTTGAGGTTCATTCCCTACCCCTTCTCTCCCAAATTAGTTGTCAAAAGCCATATGCGATACTCCAAACACCGAGGACGGTTTCCAAACACAGGCTTCTCCTGAACTCCAAACTTCCTTTAATCACAACCTGGCTCTCGCTGAAGCAATCCTTTCCGAGTTAATTTATTACTCTGGAAGGAGTTACATTTTTAATAACCGAAAAGAGGAACAGGGGGAAACTCTGATAATCTTTTCTCATGCATAAGGAAGACCATTTCATGTATTTTTTAATTGTCATGTGGATTAAATCGCAGTGCTATATATAACCCCTCTGCTCCAGCCCGGCAAACCCGCGCACCGCTCTGGTGTTGGAGCGTGCAGTACAATTCAGATGGGTTTTCTCTGAAACCTTCTGCTCAGGTTTTTTGGTTGGGTTTTTTTTTTTTCTGTTTTCAGATAGAAATCTGTTTTCTCCTGCAGTCCACCCCGAGCCTGGGAGCTGAGGAGGACGGGAAGAGCGGAAAAAGCACAAGTATTCATCAGGGCGGTAGCCAACCTTCCAGCTACAACTTTCTCATGACGAGTCTTAAGGACACGATTCCAGATTGTCCTTTTCAGCATAATCCGTGCTTTGATGGGAGGGATGGAAAGTTAAAAATCACAGGCTGTTTTTCAGCCAGAAACCATTGCTATTTAGTTTTTCAGCCGGAATGCAGCCAGGGCAGTACATTGCAACCTTGTGAACACAGGAGCTGTCCTGCCTTCCTAAATTTTTGGGGTTGTTCTGAAACAAAGTTGCAAAAAAACCCGCAAAAACCCAAACAAACTAAAATTCACTTTCTGTTCTTGTTCATTTCGTGACCGGTTCTAATGTGTATCTGCAAACTGGCCGCTGTAAACCTACCCTGAGCCGTCAGTATTATAAGCATTGTGCCAAAATTAGAAAGAGAAGGTGAAGCAAAGCCCTTGGGGAATGCAGCACTTCATCACAGACTGCTAGCTGGGTCTTGTTTCCTAATATTATTACTCTGTCCTTTTGTGTGCTGTTTTCCCAGGGCTCCTAAAGCCCACAGATCCAGCACCAGGGCTGGACTCTCACTTGGCTGCTGCGTTTGGGTTCCCTTTCGCCGAGGCCAAGAGCTCTACAATGTCCCTGCCCACAGGTGCTGTGACTCTGGCTCTGCCCTGGGTGCTCCTGGCACGCATCCTGAGAACTGAGCATAGGGACTGAAAAAGCAGCTGCCTCTTCTCCCCTCACTGTCTCATTGGGAGATCTCCTGCCTTGCAGTAGAAGCGGTAGGTTTTAACCCAGGAACACATTCCTTTACCTGCCCTCAGCTCTGTGCTTTACCCCTTGACAAAAATGAACGTGGTGGCTCAGCTGTTTGCCACCCTCTACACTACAAATACACTGTCCTCCCCTCCTGGGACAGGGGGTAGATTGAAGAAGAGATGCATGAGCTTTCTCAAAGTTCCTGAACCAATTTATTTTCTATTGCACTGGTGCAAGGAACACGTGGGAACATAGGGAAATGTCTTGTACACTGTCCACAACAACCTCCACCAGTGCCAGGCACCCTGCTTCCTTCCTCTGTAGATACCCACCTCTCTGCTGGCACGTATCTACCATTCCTCCTTCTCATGGTCGTGACCAGGCACCTCCTGCACACCTCCCTCGTGCTCGCACCCGCTGCTTTCCGCTCACACAGCCCATCCCAGCTCCCTGCTGAACACCCGAGAGCCGCTGGACCGCGTCATCTGCCAGCAGCAGTGAGGTTAAAACCATCCATTAGAAAGCCTTGCTTATCATCCAGTATCACTGAGAACTGCTCTCCTTGCTTTTGTTTGAAAGGAAACGCAGTGATTACTCCCCTATTACAGACACCTACAAATATTTACTAAAATAATGTAGCAGAGCGATTTAAAAAAAAAAAAAAAGTTGTCACAGCTTAAATATTCCCATCACTTTGATTCTGGTTTGATTCTTCTTCAAGTATAACTGCTTTCCTGCTGCTTCCTAGGCAGGAGTCCAGGTTCCTGGTCGCCAATTATGCCAACTCCCAGAGGGTTCGATCCGTCACTGATGGGAGGCAACATCGCAGCGCTGCGTTCGATGGGACGCTGCCAGCTGAGAAACAACAGTGCCCAGGAAAAAGAAAACCCACGGTGATCCTCAGGGATCCTCTCACTGCTGGGATCTTCATAGGATGCAGGTCAAGACCTGGCTACCAAAACCACCTGGGTTGATTTAGGTGGCCTCAGTATCTCCAGATGTCTCTCCTCTGTGAACGATGGAAACGCAGCGGTGCCACAGTTTCGAGTCTTTCTGGTTCTTAAAATCTGCTGCTTATTAGAGGTGGGGTGGAGTGTCTTTTACCCCGTGGATGCTGTGTGACTCTCAGTGACATGCCAGAAATGTCATGCCAGCAGCTAACAAGGGGGTTTGGAATAAGCACTCCCTGGCCAGTACGCAGCAATCGTGGGCTTGTTCACCTAATCAGCTTTAGGGCTCCTTGGTGCGAAGGGGGTTGTATTCTGCTTTTGTCTGATGGCATTGCACAAATGCTCCTCTGGGGCAGCTACTCAGAAAGTGTATTTGTTCTTCCAGGGATTCCATTTTCCCCCAAAAAACATGAGAAGGGTTGAGTATCACTACTGCTAGTTCAGCATGTCTGACAGTTTTTTTATTTCTCTTTCAGGCCCTAGTTTCACATACTTCTTGATTTGTCAGGTTTCACCTCTTTGGACTAAAAGTTCCCTGCCTGAGAGGTATGTGGTCTCTAAAACCATTCAGCTGGTTTCCAGACCCCATTCTTAACAAACACATTTTCTGGGCTAAAATAGTAACTACTGAAGAACTCCTTTTCTAATGCCTTTGCACAAAAATTTGAAGTTTGGTCATCACAAACATACCCCATTCAGCCAAACTGCACCAATTTCTGAGCTATATACATATAAAAAAACCCACCCACAAATAAAACCAAACCAACCAAACCCTCTGAGTTCACACATAAGAGAACTGTTAGACATGCAGCAGGGAAAAATTCTCCCAAGTGCCTCTTTTTGGCTGATCTTTGAGAAAGATTCCCCCTGTAAATGCCTTCTCTAAACTGGAAATGCTAAGCGATCTGACAATAGCAAGAGGTAATCATCTGCCACAGCACATTCAAGTTCAGTGATCTCTTTTATGAAGTTACCAAAACAAGGATGATCCCACTTGCAGAGCGTGGAGTCAGACCCAGCAATGTTTGAGCAGCACACAGGTACCATAGAGAGAACCTGTAGATATTTTGGAATATGGATGCGTGGACCTGGGTCAAGGGAGAAAAGACTGATGCTGAAAAGGGACCACAGGCCACAGGAAGACTAGTGAGTGATCAGGCAACTGAGAGCCAGATCAGCTGTATTTATCAAGTTAGTAAAGTAAGGATTGCATGGATAAACTCAACTCAGGCAGCTCCGAGATTCTGGGCAGTTCAGTTTGTGGCCTTTGCAAAGATTCTGGAGGTCTCTCCCCCCTTGGCTTGGCTGCTTTCTGAGTTTTGATACTCTTCTTGGCAGTGACAGGTTTTGCTTTAGCTCTGTACTCAAGTTTTTGACGTGGGAGTTCCATTTTCACATTTAATGAATCAGGGAGAGTAAGGATTTCATTAGAAAGCAGAGAGTTTTGTCAATTTAACACCAGCTTCAGATGAATGACAGTCATCTTGAGCCAGATTTTCATTTCACATCATGTACTGTGATCACACACCTCTGGTAGTTTATACCAATGAAAAATCAAGCTCATACCACTATTGACTAAGCCCTGACTTTGGCCCAGGGATGTCCAGGATAGCTACATCAAGCTATTCCAGGCTCTGTTGGACTGGAAGAGCATCTGAAATCAAAATAGTAAGTAAACCCAACTTCTTTTACTACCCTATAAAACAACAAAAGGAAAATTAGTATCTGCCTCAGGTGATTTCTATAGGAAGGGAAATTGAGTGAGATTTCTCTCTAGAGAAAAGTCTTTTCTCTGTTGTTGTGCTGTTGCATATCTTCAGTCACCTTCTCATTGAAATAGCCAGAAATTCTGTTTTCATCTCAGTTCTCACACTCTGACAAAAGGCACATGTATATTTTGCTATCCAGTTTTGTAAATGCTTTGCTTCCTTCATCTGTTGTCACATTTTCACCGTTAAAGACTCAGGCTCATCTGGAATAAGCTTAACGTTTTTCAAATACTTGATTTCACACAATACTATTATTTATGGTTAAGACTTCATTGGGAAGAACGACAATCAATCATGACTCAAAGATGGTCTCCGTGCCAGAAGCACTTGTATCTTTCTACAGGCCATCATTCTGACCTGCAATAAGCACCAGCAGGCAGGGGATGGTCATTTCCCTTATCGTCCCCCGAGGTCTTGTTAATCAGCCCTTGTCTTTAGTGTCAGAAGGCATAAAAATGGGACTCCACATGCTGCACAGTTTAGGACTGACAGATGATGCCAGAGAAGTACTGTTGATCTCTGTCAGTGTCCCCAGAGCTTGTTTCTTTCTCTGGTTTCAGAGGTATCCCCAGGTCAATAGGGGTGTGAGGCCAGCTGGCTGCTCCACACATCAGGTGGTTTAAAAGATGCTACAAGTAGCTGGATGCTGACAGCACAGTGTCTGGTCAGCTAAGTGACTACAACGAAGCACCTCCTTTGTAAGGCAGGGCATTCAGCAGCAAGTATTGTCTCACAGACAAGGTTTAGACTGCTGGGGTTTAGACAATACCAGTTGCCATCAGTTTATGACTGTCGTCCCGCTTCCCTGAATGCTCTTCAGTATTCACCTACTTACAGCTGTGGCCCCAGATGTTCAAGAAAGAGGATGCTGGGAAAAGGAAATGATAGCCCAGAATACAGAAGAATACATTACATCCCAAGAAGAATACATTACATCCCAAGAAGAATACGTTACATCCCAAGAACAGCAACAAGACGTGAGCTACTGGACTTGGGAAGGACAAGACCAAACACATCGAAAAGCAAGCAAACAAACAAACAAACAAACCAAAAAGGTGGTGAGAGCAGTGGAAGAAATACGGATAAACTGCACTGTGAGGATTTAACAGGAAAATCAGGGCAGAACAAAACACAGAAGGTGCCACAAGGGATAGGAGCAAACTCTTGTCTCGAGAAGACAGCTATCCTTCCTCACGCGTGGGCAGCCCCGTTCAAATGTGCAGTCACACAGATATTTTTAAGCCCCTCTCTCCTGCCAGCAAGAGAGTTGTTATTACGGCAGCCGGTGCTGCGCTGCCCGGATGAGCCCCCCGAGAAAGCCCTCTCACCTCTCGCTCGCTCGCTGCCACGCCAGAGGATTCCCTGCACACCTCCCGACGTGCTCTGAATGATGGTTCTGTTTCAGTCAGTGCTGCAGCGTTTTCTGGGTGTAACTTTAGCCCCCCTGAGCAGACACACACCCGCTTCGCGCTGCACCTGCGGAACACAAGAAACAAGGCCCTGAGTACAGAGATCTTGTTAAAACATGCTACGGGCAGACCAGGAGATATTATCAAGTAGTTGAACAAGGACCAATATACTTTCAGTCTTGAAATTCTGTCTTACCCCTGCTCCACTGGAGCTGCTTGATTCCAAGTTGCAAAGCAGGACGTTACCCTAAGCAGGACGGCAGGAATGCCCACTGCTAATTAATGGTATTACTTTATTATTCTTGGTACTTAATGGCTCAAGACATTTTAGTTGATAAGTGAGATCTGCTTAACAGACTTATTTCTTGTATACCCGGACTGTGTATGTATATAAAAAAAACCCCACACAACTACACAAATACTTCAGGGTAGAGACCATTCAGTATGCAGAGTTTTCCTTAACACCTCTCAAGCCCATTTAATATTTGGGTTTGCTGTTACACAAAGCAATAAACTGACCAAAAGACAATTGCCCTTACAGATAAAGTGAACATTAAAGGCTTTAATCAACAATGCTGTCAAAGTATTTAGAAGAAATTAGTTTATCATGCATAGCAAAGATGAGTTTCTTGAGACTTCTAATGAATGCTGATATAGCCATTATCTGATTACTGCAACATACACTCAATCATGAATACAAAAGTCCTCTTTAATGATCTTTGGTTTATGGCCACAGCCATCCTAGGAGGAAGCTGGGAGATAGGAAGGGGCAAGTACTGCTTTTTGCTTTTTTTTTTTTTTATGCCAATTCTAATGGGGTTGTGACACTGAAGAATGCTAATTTGAGACTGTCATTTATTTCTTGGCCCTGATCACAAGACATGGGTCAGACTTATGAGAGGTCAGCACTATTCGATGTCCTGAGGGTAAAATAATGCTATTTGAGATTACTCCAGAGGCTGTGCCAGTCTTTTGCAGTCCCGGGGACCGCTGGTTGGCATATTCAGATGGTGTGAATCCATGCTTGCTGTTGGAGCTGTGCTGAACCAGGTCCTGTTAGGAGTAAGGAGCTGTGCTCTGGCATCAGCATGGAAACGATGATTCTGCTCCTCAGCAGCAAAAACATGGAGAACCTAAAGATGCACGAGGGGTCTGATAATTATTTCTCAAGTTTGTTGTAGGAAACTGCATTCTGTTGTTATTTTGCTGCTGGCTTCTGCTAATAATTTGCTCTCAGTTTTTAAAGAATAGAACCCAAAAGGAATTTGTTGGCATCTGGCTCAATGAGAATAGAAAAAAAAAATCATAATAAGGAAACTGTTTCTCAGAAAGAGAGAGGACTGTGCTCTCTGAATGTAGATTTTTTTTAATGACTTTGGATTTTGCAGATTGTAGTCATTATACAGCTATTTATGAGGAAGTATTATTGTTGTCTTTGTCAACAAAAAAAGCCCCGAGAACACTGTCTGTCACCTAGGACTAGTACTGCCACAAAATAAATGTTCTCTCAATATTTTTGTGGATGTTTTCACAGGATTGTTAGAGAACCTGAACCCCACTATTACTGCAAATTAAAAATTATTTAATAGTGCTGCCTGTGAAAGGGTGTTGTTTTACCAGTTGTCAAAGACCTCAGACATTGATCATTTTGCTTAACAATACATTATTCTCTTTTAGTACTTCTAGACAAATTGCAGGTATTATCTTATGACTCTTTAAATATCTATGTTACTGTAAAAGCACTACTATGAGTGAATAAATAGTTGCCTAAAAATGGTATTGATTTTGCATCTTGAAAAGTAAGGTACCAAGAACACCAATAATCTGTTTACCTCAAAGAATCTGAATGTCTTCGTGTACCATGCAATTCATGCTGCAAGTTTTAGAGCTTTGCATCTCTTTGGACAGAGTTCCTACTGCGTATCACTGAGGTCTCACGTAGGTCAAATGGTACATTAGTCTTGTTGTGAATCAGAAATCAAAGGTATCCTTTGACTTTAGTGATTGGAGCTTTTTAGCCTTTCTCTTTGTTCAAGTTAGACTCAGAATTAGCTTTTTGTTTCTCCCTCCATCATTCCTTTTCCTGTCTGAAGAATCTCAGCTGCTAAAACCCGCCGCTGCCAAATCTGCTGCAGACTGTGCACAAAAGAGAGAGGTCATTGAAACAGGAACACTTGAGGTTCCCATTCGTGCCATGCCATGACTGGAAAGCAGTGGAGTCACAACACACCTCTAGAGTTCATAAAAGAAATGGACCTTTAAGGAATGTACCTTTTCACACACTGACAGTGGTACTAAGCTCCCTCATTTTCCTACCACATGAAATTCATCGCTGTGTATAATTCTATCTGCATTCCTGTGGTTCACTTCCTGCTGCAGTGATGATAAATGTCCTTTTATATTTAGGGATTTTAGGGTTACTCATCTTTCATTTCTGTTGTTATCAAGTCTGTATTTCCAATATCTGTCTGCCTCCTGTTCATTCCAGTGTGACACATGAGCCTACAGATAATATATGCACCCCATGCTAAGCCTCCAGAATTGAGTTCTCTGTTAACTTTGACTGATACTCTTCCTTGGCTACTCTGCCCCACAGCAATCACTTCAGCACTGCCAGTTCACCTGATCTTCCTCTGCGTTTGATCCAACTCAACAAACCCGCTCATTTTCCTAACAAAACACTGGAAATTTCCAAGTGACTTTTGCTTAGACTTCAAAATGAACACACGCATACACAGATAGACATTTACATACGTACAATGGCCATTGGCTTGCACAGTGGTCCTGGGGGAGACCAAACTTGAGCTGTCAATAACATAATCTGCTTTAGAGTATGGGTCACAGAGTTCTGAATGGCATCTTAAAGATCTTCTCTATCTCCCTTGGCTCGGATTTGTATGTTAAAAGGTAGAGTCAGGTGAGATGAGTCCAACCCACAGTGCCCGATGGAGGCCGATGGATCAGATGCTGTAAGGCACAGCAGGCAGGGGAACAACGGCTTTCCAAAGCACAACCCAAGACTGATCCAGAGAAGACTCAAACCTCAAATGCTGGTTGTATTTACAGCTGATTTAAATTAAGAAGCAATATGATTAGCCAGGGTGGGAAGCAATGATAAGGGGAAGACTGGGGAAGACATGAGTAATAGCAGTAGAGTTCACAGCAACTCTGCTTGATAGGGTAGTTGTGAATGAAGGTAAGTTATTATTAGGTCTGGTTTATGTATGATCTCTTTAAATATTGCCAGTCACTCTAGGTACCTTTGGCAAGCTGTTTTCTTTAAGAATCACCATAAAAAGTGGATTTCGAAGAAGGATTTTAAAGGCAGATGCAGCTGGAATAGATTAGAGATCCTTATGGAAAGAGAAAATTAGTATTGCTACGGGAGAGGAAGGTGGACATGAGGTGACTTGCTGGTCTTCCTTCAGTCTAGTGGACATATAAGATCACTCTGTCACTGGGGAAGACTCTGCTCCAGCTGTGAGATGGACCATGCTACCTGTCTACAGGAATCTCTAGTATGCAAGTCTTATTTTCCTCCTCCACCAAACACCTGTTAACATTTCCCTCAAAGTAAATCTTGCCACCAAGAAGAAGGAATATGTTAATAGCAACATGTAATTATTGCAATTACTCCAGCCCAGCCTGTACACCACCTCTTCAGTAAGTTTCAGAAGCCATTCCTGTACAATCACAGTGCATTTTCCATTGACCCTGATGCATTCCTCACTTAAAGCACTTAGGAGAGAGAAAGGAAGAGAAAGAGGGAATAGGCAGAAATATATGTTGGTCAGATGAAGTAGTCAGGTCCTGGAAAAATACCCCAAAGAACTATTTTTCCTCTTTTAACATTCCTGTTTTCCTCTGGTTCAACTGATTTTTCTCTGTTTAGTGTTTGTTTTCTCTGTAGTTTTTAGATTTTCACAAATCATCAACATGTCATTCAACAAGTCCAGAGTTTTCAGGATTACCTTTCCAACATTTGTTTCTCCTTACTATGTTTCCACTTATTGAGGTAAAAAAAAATACATACTTGAAAGTTCATATTTATTGTTATATCTATGAAATCTCTCTTTCTTATAAGGAACTTAAATTCCTGGATGTTTCCTCCCTATTTTATACGATTCTAATTGATTATCCATTCTGCCAATAATGTTAATTAAAAATACAAAAATCAGAGTTACTCCAGAGTGAGCAGCTCTCCTAAGTGCTTAAGGTCACCCTGATTGGGGGCACTGGAGAAGTCAATGATGTAATCAAGAGTCTCCTGCAGTCTTCATAAACACCCCAAGGTTATCCTCCCTGGACTAGTGCCTTTTTTCTTTCTTTGCCCTGTCCCTGCCAATATCTGCCACAGGGAAAACAGGACTCTCACAGCTGGCCTCTGCCCTGCTGCCAGCAATCTCTGTCCTTGAGATGAGGGGGGTTTTAATTTATTTGTTCCTTTTTAATATTATTTAATGTTATTATTACATTTATTTGTTCCTTTATATCTGGTAAAAAGGAGGAAGAGGGCTGAAGCTCTCACCTTTTCTCTCTCCATTAAGGATAATGTATTCAGATCCCTCCAAACAGAAGCCTAAACACATTTAAATCAATGTAACCAAGTTTCTAACACCTCTTGCAGTCCCCATCTTGAAAGGAGAATTGCCGTAAGAGGCACTGTTGAAGACTGTCCAACGAGGGATTTCTGGAGATCATTTTTATACACTGGGCATATCTTTTAAAAGGGTTTTTTTTTTTTTAAATTGTTAGGAAGAGCCTTAGAATACATAGGGATCTGCATACACACGTTATGTCTCTAATACCACTTAATTCCTCCAGTGCTTTTTACCCAAAAGGATTTATCTTGTAGGCTCTGAAATAGACCTACCAAGCAGGGAAGTCTGCTGGCTCAATAATAGTGATAAAGTCAGATATCATAACGCCTCCATTTCATTAGGAAGCTATCTGTCTCCTAGTTGTGGCTGGTTATGACCCAGGAAAAAGCGGATACGTGGCTTGGTACAGCGTAGAAAACATAAGCCATATATTAATGATAAGCTATATATTAATGATCACATACTGTTTCTGTTTCAAAAGGACAGTTCTCTCAGTTCTAGTCGTACATCGTTTGATTTGGCAGTAGGAGGAAAGGGAATGGATGACTCAGTTCCTATCATTTGTAAAGAGCCTCCACAATTTTAACCTGCGCTCTCCCTTCAGCCGCACTCTCATCTCAGTTAAAGCTTCTTGTTTGATGTTTCCCTCCACTGACTATGGCCATCCTTTAAAGCACTTGCGATGAAGTCGGGTAGATCAAATAGCATCTGTATCATCTGTGGAGGCTCTATTTGCATTAACGTCCACCACGGAAGGGAGTGGGTTACTCCTCCACTCCACCAACACTCATTTTTGCCATCAAGTGCCGCACACGTCTGGCAGATGAAGGACAAAGAGGACCGAGTGACATTAACTGCATGGTTTGGGGTACCATTTAGACTAACCACGGCAGGTGATTAGATACAGCTTTTGGTTGAGATGTTTGCCTGTTGGTAGGAAAGTGCAGCGTACCAGCTAGTCTAACTCAGTCTCCCCAGCAACATTTTGGGGAGGTGGGGTGACAACTGCAGCGTTTCACCTCGAGTTCTAGGTTGAGAACTGTATTTTGATAAGACATTAAAGCTCTTCCTGCAAAGGCCTGATACTTTTTCCATAACAGAAGCTATATTAGTGCTCAGTCATGTTTCTCAAGAAGAAAACAATACATCCAGCTAATCCCACACACTCACTTTGCATTATACCTTGCTTCCTGTTTATTAGAAACTTTTCTCCCTCTGCAATAAATTGGGTTTTTTTAATTCTTTTTTTTTTTTTTCTTTCCCCAGTTTTCCTGATTCCAAACCTCTCACTAAGCTTGATTTGCTGCTTCTGCCGGGCCACCTAAACTATGCCACGTGTATTATACCTCAGGGTAGATCATTAATTCCTACCTCTTTGATTTAGCTGCAGTCTCAGTCAGATTCCTGCATCATTTTATCTCCCTCGATTTTTTTTTCTGCCGGTTTGAAACTCAGCTTTGGTTCTGCCTCCTTAAACATTAGAAGAAAGTACATTTCTTTTACTTTGACCTCATTTTCTCACCTGACAACACTTGGCTTTTTTACTGATGTCTCCCCATATCATGTTTTTTTTCCATTTAGCACTAAGGATAGGGTTTCCATGTTTCAGCAAAAGCAGCTATTTGCGTTCCTATCATGTTCAGAGTCATCCTATGCATCTGCCTGTGCAATTCTGAGTTCAGTGCCAAAACAATTTGGGAATTTGTACTAGAGCTAGAAAGCCTTTCTACTATCTTGATAGCTTAGCTGTATTTGCTGTCACAGTATTAATACGGGCCAGTCGATTCTGCATTCCTCAGTACATTTCTCTGTTCTCTCTCGTGCTCTGGATCACTGTTGGCCACTGATTTCTAATTAAACATGTCCATATAGAACCATATATTCATCAAATGGCTGGTAAAATTTCTCTTACTATGCAAATATTCAGATCTCTAACTTCCAGGCTAAGCTACTTTCATATTAAATTCGATACTAACTTCCTTCACATTTTACTCATTTAATCAGAGTTCACATTTGCACTCTCCTCAGAGTCACGTCCCACACTCTACAACATTAACAGTCCTTTCAGCAAACTTAGGGTAATGAATCTTTCTTTTATCAAATACTGCCACCAAAGCTTAATTGTTAATGCTCTCCAGCTTACACGGTCCACAATTGCTTGTCTCAGTAGTTTTAGCTCAGTGTAATGCTCAACAACCCACCACATCCACTGCAGATTCATCAAAAAAAAAAAGAGCATCTGATTTAACAAAAGCGGAAGCTGGCCTGGCAACCCTGGAGATCAAAGTCCACTAACGTGTTCACAGGGGCTGAACAATCTCCTACCATAGTTTACTGTCTACTCTGCCTTTTGATGCTGGCAGGCCACCTTTACAGGTTGGTCCTTCAGTTCCAGTAACCATTTATGTCTTCTGAGTCCAGAAGGCGGGTGACAGGCTAGCTATGGTTATGGTTTTTGTTTGGTACATATCTGTTCATCTTCAACTCTTACAAGGTACCCAAACCATACGAAATTGTGTCGGTCTTCAGTTGCTACTAAACAGAGCCACCACAACACTGATTTCCTCCATCTTCACGACCACCATCTGTTTTTAAAATTAATACATAGCTCAGAATAATTTTCGCTGACAAAAAGCCCCAACTGTGTCTACTACATAGCAGGGATGAGTTAGGAGCTCATTTTCATGGCAGCACTTTGCAGCCCTCAGCACTGCACTGTAGAGATTTGTGCCTGATAAGATTTTGTTCTCCTTGAAGAGTTTGCCTTCTGAGTATGGCTTCAGTGCACAGACAAACCAGATGGACAGACAAACCGGATGGAGAGGGGACCAGAGGTGGTAAAACCAAAAGGCTTTAGTAGAAAAGCAAAGGTCTCAATTTGCCATTGGGTCTAACCAAAGCCAAAGAGGAGCACAGTGTCAAAAGTGTCATGACGGGGGATTTTTAAGGAGAAAGGTACAGAAAAATGAAACACCATTTAGGTGGTTTGATTGGGGAAGTCAGTATTTGCCAGAGCAGGCAGCAGGCAGGCTATCATGGATGTCATCACCACCACAGAGCAAGCAGGAGTTATTAGTTTGTAGCACATGTGTTTCTGACAGATGGGGTGACACCATCCTCTAGCCTGGAGGAAACTTGTCCTGTGCTGCCTCTCTTCCTGTCCCTGACACTTTTTCCTCAGTGTGCTCAGTTGTGCCCCGAGCATCAGCACTTACAATCTCAAACAGGCATTCTGGCACATGGGAGAACATCCCCTGCGTATTATCTTGGGCTTTGCATTAGTGTAATGCACTAAGAGCTTTTATTTTATGTATTTTGGCTGGATAGTGGGTGTGGATTAACTGTTCATAATACTGATTTACTCCAAGGCTGCTGTGTGATCTCTTGCTTTACAATCCTGCTAGTGGTTGGCATTTCCCAAAGGCCTTGCAGCTCCTGCAGCTGGGACTAGATTTTCAGAAGATTTCTGCTCCCGTGTAAGCACCTAAATAAATGTCAAGATCTTCCAGGAGCCCTGCACGTCGAGAGCTGCATGGACTGGTGCTATGAGATTGGCTTTGGAAAACTGAGCCCTGTGAAGTGGGGATTGTGTTGTTCACTATTTGTGATGCTTTTTCAAGTGAGACTTAAAATCCTTCCCAGTATTTTCAGTCATTAGAGATCATAAAGAAGTAGGTGCCACAGAAATAATTACACCTCTGCCTGCCTCCCTCTCTCGCTGCAACTCCCTGCAGAGAAGATACTGCTTTCCTAACAGACTGGCCCACTCATCTGTGGCACCCAATCCCTACAGCTCACCAGATGCAGTGGGGAGAACTGGATCTGTAACAGCTGGCACAGGTGCCTGAAGCTGTGCCTTCGTTCCATGCTTTACTTTGGAATCCATACTAGTGAAGGATGCTGGGTATGTACAGATTATTATTAATGCAATTATATCAGTCGTATCATTCAAATGGATTCAAATCAATTGGACTAAGATCTGAAGCAATTCCTGAATTAGTACAGAAATTGTTAAGTAGTCCCCATTCAAACTTTTCACAGTACTGCCTGGGCTATAATTTGGTAGGAAGGATTGCATGATGTAGGAATGCCACATTAATTTTACATTTAACAGTGATGTTTCATTGCTTCTAAAACTTTTCAGACTCTCCCATTTCTTGTAGCCATTCCCAAGTCATGTTTTCATCTGCCAAGATGACATGTTCAAAGAGCCCTGGCAAAGCTCGTGCGAAAAACAGGATGTTGAGTAGCACTTCCCAAATGTGAAAGACACACAGCAGAGTGTGTTAGAGGCCAATTAATTACAGAATAATTCCTGCAAACTGTGTCAGTAATTAATGAGGGAGTAAGGCGCAGTACATAGAGGCGAACGGCAGTTAGCGAACACTACGCTTCGTTTGGTGACTGCAACACAAGAAACAGTCCTGTACCTAGCTATTGATTACAGGGATTAACAGATCCCCCTAGTTAATGATGTGTCTCGTGCTTCTATCACCTAGTTCTAATCTGAAATGTGACCAAGGGGAAAAAAGAAATAGTACGTTCTTTCTTGCATGTGTTCACAGGAGAGAGAAGCAAGGCTCTGTCAGAGTTTGCCTGAATTAAGGAACCACTTGTGATTAATTCAGAGAAGAAAGGTGCAGGACCACACTGGCTATTAAGAGAAATAAATGAAGACTTTACTGCACACGAGGAAGAATGTATGATATACCTGGAGGGCTCAGGTTGCTTTGTTCTTACCTGTTTTCTCGGGGCATAAGCAGAACTGCCCCCTTTCCCTAGCATTATGATACAACCTTTAAGCTTTGTGAAGCAGCTCGTACACAGCCCTGAGAATGGGATGAGTGTGACCTGTTCCCTTGGCATATCACGAGGAAGGTCTCCCCAGCTTCTGAGCACATCTCTGATTTGGTGCTGAATAAACTTTTTCAGTTTGTGCACTATTGAAATTTTCTGCTAGCTACTTCAGTCAGCCCTGCCAGCCAAAATCTACTGACACCACTGACCTGCAAGACCTGTTTTAGCACATCTCCATCAGCTCCTTCTGGTTTTGGATCATCAGGGAAGACCTTTAGGGAAGGGACTGTTTCTTCCACTACGTTTGTACAGCACCTAAGACAGGAGGCTATCAATACTAATTGGTTAAGTCTATGAAATAGTTTACTTCACCTTAAAAAAAAACCCAAAACAAACCATAAAAAAAAAAAGATGGTAATAAAGAAATAAAAAGAACAGAGATGTGACCATCAGAGCCCAGACAAGTTTGGAAAGCTGGACAAGGAAAAGTAGCATTTTGAATTCTAAATGGAAGAAAGCTGACTGTTTACATCACCAGCAACACACACAAGAAACCCAGAGAACATTTTCACATGGAGTATCTTCTCCCTGCCTTCTGTAACATCCTGGGCTTGCTGGCCGATCAAGAACACAACTTTGCTACAAAAATAATTTCAGACTTGAATGACTGACTCTTGAAGAAGATGCTCAAGTCACAGCAGTCTTCCAGGCAACAAGCTCTCTTCCCAAGGGCACCTGTGTTTTGGTCTCACTTCATGGCTACAGCCTAGTGGCCTTAGAACTGGACGGACACACTTGGCACCCCACTCTACAGTGAAAAGGGCCCAATTTTCAGACATGAAGGAACTGCAACAGTTCCACTGAAGTCAAATACGTGGGTGCTCACCACTCGGGATGGGTATTTTTATGTGTCTGAATCTAGTTAGCTGGACTTTTGAAGACACACTAATCAAGTGATTGTGCACACGACTCAAAGAAAAAGCATGTGAATGATGCCATACTGTCAGAAGACCACTTGCAAGAAGACCAGTAATGAATTTAAGCTCTCACGTGTGTGCTTTCATTATTTTCTTAGGTATATTAACAGTCTTGGCAGGAGGTGTCAATCTGAACCCAAAAGAAGACTCATCTTTCCTCACAATTCCTTCTTAACTGAAATAGCAGAAGTATCAAATATGAATTATTGACAGGTTGAGATTGATCTGTCATAAGGGCATTAAGAATTTATTGCTTATTTCTGGGGGAAAAAAAAAAGAAAAGAAAAAAATACTTTTTATAGATGTCTAAACTGCTTTTCTCTTATCAGAGAAGAACAAAAAAAGACAAATGCCAACTGTACACAAAAACAATCATGGCATTGCATTTCTTTTTCCTCTGTTTCTTATGGAAAGGAGAGTGTTAAACTGCCATCCACTAAAAGCAGCGATTTTATGCTGAGGTCTCCAAGTCAGTGAATTTACATTTCGTAAGAACACCCTGAGGGGTTTTCAGCTACTTTGCTTAAAAGGTAGACAGATACCCGAGCAGCAGCTCCTGCAGAGCTCCATGTGCTAGCAATGGCCACAGAGCTGCAGATCCCCTTTCTGGCACATGTGTGTTAGGGGTGACTTAGTTCTAAGCAGGTAATGCATCAGGACACTTTTATGTGTTGGCTGGGAATACTGTTCAGTAAAGAATGTGACTGTAATTACCAGTAACGAGGGTATAAATTTCTGATCCCTGCTTTGTTGGCTGAATTTTGCTAGTGTTTCTAACCATTTACATTTAACAATTGCCTTATTTATAGCCTGAAATTTGGTACACTAGTTTTTCATGCATGTGAAATGCTTTTTATTGCATGTGGTAGGAAACTACTGCCTTCACAAACTAGCCTTTCATAAATATATTATAACCAACTTAGTTTAAAATATTTTAATGATCTAATAATGGATTGTTGAAGATTTTTAGTTGGAACACATTAATCCTATGCATCTTCTTTTTCTTACTTCAAATAAATAAAAACCTTGTATCGTGTTCAAATTCAGAGAGTTGCTACACAGAAATGATTTGTAAATAAATTTTTTAAACTCCTCTCCTATGTTATCCCCTCAAACTGGGTCATGTCTGCTACATGGAGTTACAATAGGAAATCTGGCACAGTAGTTCACGTGTAGCTTCAACCACCCAATGTGCAAGACAGTTTTTCACTTCCATTCCAAAGCCATTCAAGCAACTTGCCTGTGCAAATTGTTCCATTCCTTTCAGCAAGCAGGTTGAGCCAATAGGTTTTGGGGCCAGGCTGTCACTCACAGTGGGACATTTGGAAACATGCTTTTCTCTGATGGTTGAGCTTCCCAAGACTAGACACTTGGAAGGTCTGCTTGTTCAATGGAAACGTCTAAAGGTGAGTCTTTGATTCTGGGTTTAAGTGGTTTGTCATGAAGCTGTCAGTGACTCTTGGAAACACTTACTGCAGGATAAGCTGCACTTGGCCATGGAGAGTCCTAAGGGAGAAAGGAAAAAACTCCTGCGTGAGCTGTCCGTGGAGCCGCCTCTTACAACAGCAAGGCCCAACAAGAGCCTTTCCCACCTGCTATAAAGAACAAATAGCATGAAATGCTATCTTGTGTTCAACCAGGGCTCAGAAGAAATGTTTAAAAGGGGAGAAGAAAGGCTTTGTTTTTATATGGCCCTAAAGCTGCTTCTCCCTCCTCCTCCTCCCATTCTGACAGATGTTTAGACTCTATAACATCGAGCCAATTTCATTCGACTTGGACTCACCACGATTTTATAGGCAGGTGTCTACATTTAGAAAAACCTACTGTGTGTAACTTTCTACATTTAAGTGGATGTGACCTTCTTGAAAAGCCAGATTATTGGCTTATGCTTGATTTCTATGCGGTTTACCCCAGCAGAATTGTGATCCAAGTGTAATTTGCAATATTCAGAGCAGTTTTTTGAAGGGGCAGAGGCAGGCGTATATGGGCGTCCCTGGATTTCAAGCTGACTTTTGATTAGCTTTTTGTGCAGGTATTCCAGCTGTTGCCATTAGTCAGACATTCTGATTCTTGCTTTCTAATTATACAGTCCACGATTACTATCACCTTCCATTTCATTTTTGACGTGACGTGATCTATTTGTAGCTATATTTTGGGTACTCCAGGAACTAGAGCTCCAGCTAGGTATGATGCGACACAAATTGCGTGCAGCAAATTATACGTTAAGGTGTCAGGAGCACAGCTTCATTCGTCAGCCTCCCGGGGGGGGCTGGGGAATGGAACAGCAACAGTCACTTACCTGCTCGGTGAGAAAAAGGGATCGAGGCAGCTGGTCCTCTTCTGCAACCAAACAGGATGATCTGATGGGCTGGCTGCTGCTGGGGAAGAAGGACACTGGGGACTCCTTGAGAAGGCCCTTTATCTGGAAAAAAAATAAAAAGAAAAGCTGATTCTTCTAACCTCAGTGGTGAGCTAATTAGTAGAAGACATCCAGGACCCTCGTGAGTCTTTCTGGCTGCAGCAGTGGCAGGCTGGGGCAGGAGAATGGGCAGTGGTGTGGCTACCATGGCTACCTTGGGTTCTGGTGTTCTTGATGCAGTGTCGTTCCTGCACAAACATCATTTAAATTACTTCTTTCCACAAGAATCCTGACCAAACACAATACGCTCCAATCTCATGGAATCTTGCTTGTTATTTTGGCCTCTAAATAGTATCAGTTCTTAAGGCAAAACGCTGCTGTTGCTCACAGAGGTCCCTTGCCACTTTCATAAAGCCAAACTACCAAAGCAGCAGCACATCTTCCCATGTGGGAATGAAACTGCATGGAAGTACAGCCATGTAATGCTTCCACGTGAACCTAAACACCAATAGTTAGTATCCTGTAGGCACTAAAATCCACCTGCACTGGGTGACAGAAAGACTTATTCATTAAAACCAACTGAAATAAAAATTTCTGTGTTTCTTTTTCAGAATAAGTTGGAAGCAAGTCACGTCCTGAGACACACCAACATATTTAAATCTCTAATGCTGTTTAGTGGTCTTTCCACTACAGAGCATGACAAGGAGTATTAGCAAATTATTTTTTTTCCCCCCTGAAGTGACATCACATTTTACATTATTTACGCTTTTGCTGCCTGAAAAAGCTTAGCTGGGGAAATGACTGTGTACAGTAATGCAACACCTTATTTCTCTTCTGAAATAAAACTGGAAGGATTTTGAATTTAAATTGAGAAAGGCTTGGCTAGAGCGAAGCATGCTTAGTACACAATGAATCAGCAATATATTTCTAGTTTCCCCTCCTTCCTTTTTCACTTCTAGAGCCCTCTCATAGAGTGTGCCCATCCTAGCAAATTGGTTTCAATGTCCTCAGGACATACTAGAAGCCAACTGCTTACCAGGACCTAAACAAAAGGACAGCTCAACAGAGGTCAATGTCTAGAGCCTGACTCCACAGTTTTCAATTTTATTTTATTTTTTTAATGGATGTTATTTAAGAGCAACAGCTGTTTGGTAAGAGCATGGAGCACTCTCTGTCCATGTCCATTCTGCACTGCTGCTGACATTGCTGAGGTGCCCGGCCCTGGGTGTCTCGTGCAGAGCTGTGCCAAGGAGCAAGGCTGCAGGAGGGTTCTGCTCGTGCCTCATGAGCTTGCCTCACCACTGTGCTTTGGTGGCCAGTGCTAAGTGAGGGAGGACTGGTTTACTTCGGAGCCTTTTGCCTGACACTCAAATATTTACTTTAAAAAAAAAACCAAAAACCTGGATTTCACTAAGTTTAAAGTTGAGCTCAAACTAAGGCCTCCTCTTAAAACATCCTAACTTCAGGATCAGAAGTGAAGTTGGGAAGCAGAAGAAGGGGAGGATAGAAGGACAAGCTCCACAAGCCATCGTCTGAGTATTGTCTTGACCTTCACCGAATCCACCTCAAGCTCTCCCCTCGGTTAACCCCTGTATCTAGATGGTTCCTTAAGAGGACCAGGCAGGAACACAGCTGCAGAGGCTGAGTCGTGTTTCCAACAGAGACTCGGGCCCATCCTGCGACACGAAGCCCGGAATACGCTGGGTTACAGCAGAGTGACAAGGATCATATGGAGATGTACTGAAAGAAACGCGGTGTGCGCAGCTTGGCTGGGAAGGAGGTAGGAAATCCAGCGTGTATGAAACAAAACATGTAAAAGACCATGGCAGTGACAGTGGGAGAGTTTCCTTACCTACACCTCAGAGTGGATGACATCAAGCGGAGGAAGCAAAGCTTGATCTGGTATGGGACTGCTTTCCAATTTAATGTGTACATAAACCAGCAAGGAAGGGAAGAATGCCAGATGTGGTATTAAGCAACACGGAGAATGTGATTTAGGACATTAAGGTATAAAAAAAAAAAGAGCAGTTACTGCTAAGCTAAAACAGCTTCTGCAGCAACATTCTCCATTCCAGAACCAAGGTGTAGATCCCCTCCGGAGCCCGAGCACAGAGGTAGGAGCTGCTGTGCCTACACAACCCTGCTGCAGCAATAGCTGGGCCTGAGAAACCTCTTACCCACACCTACCCTCTGCTCCAGTACAAGGCACTGGCACAGGCAGTGTGTGTTCTGCAGCCAGCTGGCAAACCTGTGGATAGACCATCTTTCAAGCAGGCTATGGAGACCTTGGAGATAAACTCTGGTAGCTTTACGTCACCTCTGCCCTCTCTTGATCTGCTTAATGATCTCTAAAAGCAGGCGAGCAATGCCTGCAGGCTTGGGGACCTGTTTATGTTTTAGCTGCCTCTTGAAGGTGCTTTCTGGGTCACAGAGCTGTCAGGAGTCACTTCACTTGCACACCAGAAACATCCCTCCCAAGGCAACTCCCTCCGTGCCCTCCTGGTACGTGGGGGGCCTCACAGCAGGACTCTGAAGTGTAACATCTTCATGCAGAGAAGGAAGAAGTTGATCAGATGGGGACTCGAGCTGGTAACAACAGTGGGATGGAGTATGATGCAGTAAATCAAACACAGACATGTAATCAAACACAAAAACGTACGGAGGTCCCACAAAAAATCTAGCATAGACAGAGAGCAGTAACAACCTTCTAGGAAGAAAAAAAGCATTTATTTCAGAACGAGGTCAGATTAATTTTTTTTTTTCCCGAGGAAATACAAGCTTTCCTGCAAAAGGTGTTCTGGCAAGTTTCAGGCTTCCTTGTGAACACCCTACAAAACATTGTTTAGAGCTCTTAACACCACGCAGCATCACCCTCGCATCACGCTAAAAAGCCTCGGGTAATTTATGAGCTATTTCATGGACAAAGCCAGTTGCTGGTCTCACGCCACACGCTGTAAAACTAGAGCCACTTCAAGATATCCAGATCCAGACAAGTTTGTCATTCAGGCCCCTACTACGGTTTCAGTTTCCTCTGCTGTGTTATTATTATATTACTTAGCAAGTCTGCCGATGACATTGCATCTGAAATGGAGCAATTATAAACACTGGCAGGAAATGCTGGAGTAGCAAATGCTTTTAAAAAAATGGCAAGGATGTGAAGAAATTCAATGGAGATCTTTCATTTGATATATGAAAAGCAGAGGACCGGGGAAGGAATCGGTGGGGCCACGAAAGGGAATGAGTGAAAAGTCAGTGACAGATGAGACTGATGCTGCACTGAGCCTGAATTAATATCCTCTGCCTGAGTATTTACAGAAGAAGCTGAAGGTCATATCCCGGAAACAAGGATCCATTTTCTTGAGGGGGAAAAAAATTAAATGTTAAAAGGCTTTATGATCCAATCTGGACAGGTAGTTAGTTAATTAGAACTATTAAAAGTTGACAGGACCTGAGACTTAGATTAACTGCATCTCCGAAGTTGGAAGGAAATAGCAAGGGAAATTGGAAGAAACTTTAGTAATCCTGCTTGATAGCTTCCTGAGGAAGGTGTATCTGCAGATGCCTAGAAAGCAGCTACTCCAGCTTTGAAAAAGAATAATATTTTTTAAAAAATACAAAACCCCCAAACTTTTCTTTCTTTTTTTTTTTTCTTTCTTTTTTTTTTTTTTTTTTTTTTTTTTAATCAAGGAAGGAGTTTGGAATTCTATCTCAATTAATCCCACTCGCCGCCAACGCAAGGATATTTGGAAAATTAATATGGGACGGGGTTATGCAACATGGAGAAAGAGCCAGCCCAGGGAAGGAAAGGCAGCTGGATTCACATCACGTCTGTCAAACGTGCTTCAAGTTCTTTCGGTGCTTTACTCAACAGAGAGGCAAAAGCGAAGTGACTGGCATAATTTATCCAGATGGAAGAGATTCATTTGGTGTTGTACCCCACGAAGAGATTGATCTGTAGAGCCAGTAAAGCATGGTATAGAAAAAGTGTAAGAGCAAATGGCTTCAAAATTATCTGTGGGATGAGAAGCAAGGCGTCAGCAAAACGGCACGGTTCAGGGTGACTAGAGGGACAGGAACAAGGCTGTGCTCCCAAATTTCAGCACTGTACCTGCTTTTGTTCAACTTTTATATAAACAGCCTGCAGGTGATGTAATTTTTAGAGTTGAATTTTTTTGCTGATAGCACCTAAGTGTAAAAATGGTGGGCAGAGCAAGCAAATGTAAAATTATTTGAAGAAATGAGGCTCACGGACAGATAAAGGGCACAGCCAGTTCAGGGTGGCAAAGTAAGACACAATGACCCTAAGGCAACAAATATAATCGCAGGCAGGTAAAAAAGGAGAAGAAGAGGGAATACTGACCCGGGGAAAGGATATAGGGTAATTACTGACAAAATACTAAATTAATGGTTAGAATAACCAGGAAAAACAGAGGCAGGCAAATTCTTCACGCTCAAAGAGACAAATTCTCCATACTACACGCTGAGTTGTCTCTTCAGTAAAGCTGAACTGAGACACCTTTCCCAGCACTCTAAAAATACTGAGATAGAAAGCCAAGAGTTTGAATGTGAAGAGCCATGCTGTCTCAATAAAGACACAACGTAAGACTTCTAAAATATATTTTTCCCCATCCCCCAGCAAACAAACATGCAGAATTACTCTCTCGCACTTTGAATATTAATTTGGGGTCTATCTCTGTTAAAAAAAAACCAAACCCAAGTGTAAATAAATTGAAAGGTAGTTATTACCAGTGAAAACAGCCTTTTTACCGCAAAGGTTATGACATTAACCCAGGGAAAAATTCATGAATATTCACAATCACCATTTGTCATTAAGAATCATAAAATGAAATGTTGAGTAGGGCTTTAGAAAACTCCTCCAGCCTACTAAATTCCCTCTTCACTACTTGCAATTATGCTAGCATATATCCCACCATTTTTTTTCTGGCAGTGCATTTTAGAAAACAAATTCCTGCAAGTTTTCCTTATCCATCTCTCCAAGGAGAGGAGAATGCAGATAGGAATCTCAAAGACCTGCTGAAACCTGCCAAAAAATGACTAAAAATTCAGCCAAGGACTTCCTCAGGTGTTTGTAACCAAAGCCAGGAATTCCCCCAAAGAAACATGGGTATTATAGCAGGACAAAGTTACTGGGTCTGTCCCTAAATATCTCAGAAACTATTTAGCTTTCACATTTGCACCCATCAGATTTGTTCCAGGCACCAGATTTCTATGTAACATGTGGGCAAACAGAGCGAAGAGCCTTTTGCAAGGGAATAAAAGGGCTGGAAGCCTGACTGGAGGATAAAAAATGAGGAGGCTGATATTTAGGAGCAGCCATAAGCAGGTAGAAGGAGTGAATAGAAAGCTGAACCGAGGTGAGGCATTTCAGCTACGGTCCCATTCCGCAAAGCGACGGCAGGGGCACGGAGCACAGGACTTGGGGTCCGCTTACCGAGCGAGAGCAACTTCTGCTGAAGGCTTTAGCACTGGAGGGAAGGGATGAAAAGCCACAGCAATAAATGGAGAACCATGACTGAAGCAGAAACCACGTGCACCCAGAGAGCAGAGTGGCCTCCCCTGTGGAGGTCCCTGCGTGGGGACATGCCCAGGGACACGACCGCTCCCGACACGTTTAGGAAAGCTCAACTGTTTATCTCCACTGCCATTCAGCCTCACGCTATGAAAACCAGTGCACCAGGAAAGGCCCGACTGTCAATCAGCAAGGAGAATAGCTGTCCCCAGTGGCAGAACATCCCAGGCCATTTGCATGTTTACTGGGCTCAGCCATTACCACCCGGCAAGGGTGGTGGGGCCGGGGTAATCCCCAGGAAGAGAACAGCTACACTGCAAGAGAAACGGGGCAAGGTACCCGAGAATCCAGATGAAAGACAAGAAAAAGGGAGTGCATTCCCCTCTGTCCCTATGTTTCAGAAATAGAGGAAAGCACAGAGCACGAATCCTAGAAGTCTGAGCCATGTGAGAGGAGCTAAGAACAGCCTGCTGGGCTCAGGCCCTCCAGGAGCCACAGCAGCCTAGGTCTGTAGCAGAGACAGGGGGTAGGTCCCTGCTGGGGTGGCCTGGAGAGCAGCCCAAGCATTTGGAGGCTTCTGGTAGCAGGCTGCTCTCTAACCCCAGCCAATAAAGGCCCCCCTGATGCTCTGCCCTAACGTCTGTCCCCAGCTGCTGCACCAGCTCAGCACCGCTGGCTGTTTATTGTGAGGATAGCTGCACATCACCTAGTGCCACCAGCACCATCCCCTGCTCCAATCTCAGAGCACCCGCACTGTCTTTGGGAGGCACGTTTCCAAAATGCCTGAGCGACCCTTTGTCCCCAGAGAGAGCGAGCAGTGCAAGCAGATGTCACATTCTCACCCCGCGTCCACACAGTGCTGATGCTCCGGTCGCCAGCGTTCCTGTTGCATTCACATCTTCCCCCTGGCCTATTAATATATCCAGGCACTTGTGCTCATTGGCATGGTGACTGTGCTTATGTCAGTCACGCTTCTTTGTATTCTCCCTGCTTAGCCACTCGCTGTTGTGCAAAGGATGTGTGCATCAGGCTCAACACCTGCTGGAAAGCTCTGAGCTCTCTGTGCCTTTCCGCTCTTCCTCAAGCGCTCTGTGCCCTCATCAAGTATTTTGCATTCTTTTTTCCAATCTGATTCTCATTTTTATTACTTTTCCCACTCTTATTTCCCAGCTATCCAGCTTTCTTGGTATTTCCTCCTTTGTTATATTTGCTGTATCACTCGGGTTTTGTTGCATTTGAATTGTAACCATTCGGAGCCACGTTAGTGGATAAAAAAATAAACAGATAATCCCGACAAAATCCCAGTTCCCCTTCCCTTTTCCCTGCCTCCCCTGACCCCTTGGGAAAAAAAAAAAAAAGAATAGCTAACATCTTGCAAAAGCAAAAAATGAAAGACAAGCAAAGGGAAATTGTTGTCTGGCCTGTCTGACTCATCAACACGCTGAATCCTGAAAGCACTTACATGCAACGGTAACCAGGCTGGTAACTGCACCATCACCTCAGGCTGATGGGGGTCCTTGCTGCTGCCACCCGGCCAAGGGCACCCTGCCCCCTCCAAGGTCTTTGTTCCCACTTGTCCCCTCTCGCTGGGAGCAGCAGCCACGCAACGGCACGCATCCTGATCCAAAATCTGATCCAGCTTAAATATCAAACCTGCCCAAAAAGGACAACTGTTTTCAGCCGTATCCGATTCCTGCCGTGGTCGAGATCTAACTACAAATGTATCCTCAATCCCAAACAACCAGAATTCACTCTTTCAGTAAAAGGATTTTGGCAAAGCCCTGACAAAGCTTAAATGGTCTGCGGAGACATCCCAGATTTTGGCAGCTTTTAAGCTGGGAAGGTTTTTGTGGTTCAGGGCAGACCCTTGGGGTACTTAGAGGAAGACTCTAATTGAAAACCTAGCCCTTGCTGTGTAAAGCAGATGTTTTGATATGAAATAACATCGGGAGAACATTTGAAAAATGGGCTAGCTACAGTAGGAAATTAAAATACATTTCAATCCTTTACCACTTATTTTGTCCCCTGAATGCCCCGTCCCCTTTCTTCTGTATTCGTTTAGATCCTAAATGGCACAGTGCTACTGGTATGGTTTTGTACAGCATATATTATAATATTTATTACTATTAATGTTTAAATATCTTACAAACTCTCAAAGTAGAATTTGCCCCCCACACTCAGAAGGATTCCTTTCTCACCACAAGATCCACAAGTGCCTTGCAGATACAAACCCACGTGAAGCTTCCCCCTATGCTGCCCTTCCACATTGCCCAGAGAACGACGCAGGGCCCTGAATCGCAGCCCAGGGTTCCAATCTTCACCTTACACCACTCCTACCACCTTGAGGGGAGCTGCGCAGGGCTGCCCCTCGCCACTCATCATCTCCTCCTTCCTTAAAGAGTTCTCTTTCCTCCGTCCGCTCGCTGCATTGTTTCCCAGAGGACTGCTGCTGGATTGACTGGGCTCTAATCGCCCAGCCCCGCTGGGCTCAGGGTGGAATTTCACCTTCACTTCTCCCCCTCCTGCTCCCTGGAGCTGCTGCAGCTCTCGGTGCGTTCTGAGCAACAGTGATCAATGACTCCCTGAGTTGGTCACTCTCTTGCCTTCGTGTGGCTACGCATGACATAGGCTGGCTGCTTGGCATTTATCCCTGCTATTCTGCTTTCCAAGAGCTCTCTTCCCAAGAGCTGGAGTGCTTTCCAACCACACCTCGTTTTAAAAGAAGGTTAGTGTTGTTATGACCTTCCTCATCGCTCCTTTCTTCCTCCCCCCGCTGATTTATTCACGGGCACGCTCTTTGTGGCACCAGCCCTCCTGCTGATGCATCTGTAGGGTCAGTTCTCGTTCCTCAGGCCAGCTTTAGCCAACTTTGCTACTCCCCCCCACCCCAGTCCCCACCACACAGCTTTTTCCAGGCAAGATTTTCTTGCTTTTGTTTGCCTGCTGCTCTGTTGACAAAAGGTACCTTTATGTGCTCGTGGATACCAAGTCATCCTTCATGCACCTAGGACAGGTAGAAATTTGCTGCCACATAATTTCTGGCACAAAGCCATCAGGAAAACAGGTTAAGGTGAATGAGGAGCATCTGCATTGTCACAAGCCCTGACACCCCAGCAGCATCGGTCAGGAGTTGCCTGTATCCTTTGCTATCAATCATTCCCTGGACTCCCCACGAGACCTAGTTGGGGGCAGAGGCTCTGTAACAGGCATGAGGGTGTTTATTGTGGACAGGGGCTCAACTGCCTTGTTTCTGACTCTTTTCTATGCTCTTAGAGCAGCTCAGCACTGCCAAGGGGCCAACAACCTGGGCCAGGTTTCCTTGCACTTCTCTGTTCCTGACTTTCGCTGGTACTTTATCACTCCTCAACTGTGCTCAGGGGGTACTAATTTTGCCTGTGCTCCTCTGTCCACATGTCCTGGCCTGGACCCTCCAGCCCCAGGACACACAGACTGCCCAGTTAGTCCCTGGCGTGGGCCCTCCTGCCCCAGGACACACAGACTGCCTGGTTAGTCCCTTTCCTTCTTTCAGTGCTACAAGCACAGCATCTCCAACACACAATCCAGTAGATCCAAGGCAAAGGTAGACCAGCAGTATTTGAAGTTTTCACATGGTCTCAAGCTATGCAGCCCCTAGCTGGAAGCATAACTTACAATTTCACTTTGGCAGGATTTTCTCAGAGCGGATTAGTTTCAGTGACTGTCTGCGAGAAAGTGAACCTCTCTTTGCCAACTCTTGCCTCTTCCTCTTAGTCCTCCTGGTTGCTTTATCCTATACCACGAAGGCATATTGTGCCTGCTGAGTCCATGGGAAACAGCCAGGGATGAGCTACGAGAACAAAGGCACACACCAAACATCCGTCGAAGATGAGAGGATGGACTAATGCCTCACTCCCAAGTTTGACAAAGAGCTCGCCAGCTTCTTGCTCTTCCACCCAAGCCTGCAAGCTCCCTTATGAAAGAGGGAGAAGGCTAGACACTCTCTGCTCGTCTCCCAGGGGTCTGTGCTGCCAGGCCAGCCTCGTGCAGAGGACCCTCACGGGAACACAAGATCCTTTGGTCGCACAGGAGAACTTCAGGAGCGCAGCCGGAGAGACGAACCCTGGTGTCGTCACGTAAGGCTGCATCTGTGCAGCGGAGCAGGGGAAACAGCCAGTGAAGATAAGGAGTAAATAGGAAAGAAAGGCATCTGCATGAAAGCAAAATTGAGCCGAATGACCTCCAGAATGCAAAAAATAAGGGCTTTGGCCTGCACAGCCTCTGCTGATGGGCCTGCACAAAGGGCCCCAGCGTGCCGCAGGTATTCCAGCTCTGCCATTGTGCTGGTAATTAAAAACAATAATGAAAGGGAGGGGTGTTTTATGCCTGCACTCTAGCCACAGCTCCTGAGCTGCAGGAGCTGAGTGGTCCCTCTGCAGCAATATTTGCATTACCACTAATCTGTAATTGGGATCCACGCTTAGCTCTACGGCTCTCTCTGACCATTTTCAGACCTTTACCATTCAAGTCAAGAGGCTCCTTCCTCTAGAAATCATATTAAGATTTGAAAGCATGTTTCCTAATTTGTTTTAACAGGCTGCAATAATTTCTGCTCATAGCTACATGAGTGCGTTGTTTCCCCAGCACATAACTCAAAAAAAAAAGATAAGATCCACTCCATAATTCCTTCTAAAATCAGGTATATAGGAATTTAAAAAGTGTTGATATTGTTACATCTCTCTCATCTAGCACCAGAAAATAATTACAAGGTCTTAATTTCTCCCTCAGACAGGAAAGACCAAATTAATGTACAAATCTAAGTGAACCTGAAGTATTCCACCCAAAGCAAGCTAGCCAGTATATGTAAGCTACCACTTACTTTAATTTCTATCTTCTTACATCCTTCTGATTGCTGTCTTTCTTGCTACACATGCCTTTCAGCCCCTCATCATTAGAATTATTCCATCTTAGACTCTTTCAGATTCAGTTAGATCAAGAGGATTAATTTCAGAGCCGGTGCGTAAGAAGGTGTAAATTCTACACTGGGGTGTAAGAAGGGATCAGATTTGCCCTGCAGGCTTTGGCTGTCCTCCTGGATTTACACAGAAAGGAATCCCAATCCCTTTATCATTGTCAGGAAGAGGCTGAGGAATCTAGAAGTACACAACAGAGCAGCTTAGATTTATTCAGACTCATCTCTTAGTTTGGGCCCGATAGGAGTACTGCGGGCACTTGTCCCTTCCGAAGGCAAGGCCTTGGCTGGAAATAGTGGGAGAAATTCCTTCTGAGGCAGATAATTCTAGAGTTAAACAAACAAAAAGGATGTATAGAGTTATATTGTCTCCAGTATAACCAAGGACGTACTCGGATCTCTAAATGCAAGCCATGTGAATGTCCACTGTCATCTAACTTAATTTTTCTTCACTTAAATGGGAAGCTCAATGATCAGAGCTGCTGTGTGGCTACAGCTTTCCCTAAGCCCTGTCTGTTTACAGCACTCCTGGGAGGAGAAAAATCAAGCCATTTATTTAGGTGACTTCCTATAGATGGAGGTTTGTAATTTCGGTTTTGCAAGCCCGAATGTTTGCAGATGATATAAAAGGATGGGAAACGGATATTGACTAAAATCACCTCAACATTTAGATAGCTCCTGAACGTAATAAAACGTCCCTGCCAGAATGATGGGTTTTCTGGTGGTGCAAATTCAGCCTGGAGATAAACAGGCACGACTTCAGAGATGCCAGCGGAGTCAGCCCCAAGATGAATTTGGACCTGTAAATCCAGCCAGAACACAGATCCCCACGAATATTTCAGACTTTCTCCAGCCTTGCTGAAAAGACCACTCACTCCTTCTGCTCTTAAGCTTTGCGAGGAAGCAAAAGATGGATTGCAAACCCTCAGCCCGCCCTCTCAAGTGAAAATTCTCACTGCAGTGTTTTTGAAATTCAGAAACTTTTTGTCCATTTAATATGCTAGAACCTTTCCCCGCTGGGCAACCGAAAGGTATCACCACCTAATGATTATTCAGTGACATCTGCAAAATAAGTTTGATGTTTTGGGGCCAGTTTCTGTTGGACAGATGTCAGTATCATCAACTATGCTATCATTGGCACTAATTGGTATCAGCCTTCTCAAACAATCTGCACTACAGCAAAAAAAAAGCCAGAAGCAGCACTTACATTAAATTTCCCTTTTGCCTATGCAAGTTTTTCTTCACATCATGGACACTTTCTCTTATCCCAGTCGTTCCTATACCTTCGAAAAACCAGAGGACTCACCAAGGTAAAAGCTCAGGCTCTTCAAGCAGCATTAAACCCAGCGTTCTGTGTCTGGATCCCCACAGAGAAGACACAGACATTAAATCTCATTCTAAACTGTGTTTACTCTTAGTAAATATTTCTCCTTGCAAAAAGCATTGCCATGGCGTTGTGCAAAGCTGTATAAACAGTTGTAATTTTTGTCCTACTTTTTGATCCTTGCAGCTTGGGTCCAGGTTGCTGAATTGTTCAGTTGTCAAGGGCAGATTTAAAAATTTTATGCATCGGCATGGCGTGTGATGTAAGCTCTCCTGCACCTGACATCTCACGCATGAATAAGTCAGCCATGGCTGGTGATTCACTGCTGAATTTAAAGACAAATAAGAGTAGCTTTCTACGAGGATAACAACGCAGCGAGCTCAATTCTGCAGTGAGGAATTAAAACGTATTTTACGTCTCAGATTAGATTTTGTTTTAGAAACGTTCCCTGGCGAAGTGTTTTCTGTACATCACTGAACCCGTGTAACTTTTCCTGGGCAAATTTATGCACACTGGGTCTTTCGCCTGCCTTGGATGTGCTGTAATCTACTCCTGACCGACTGAGTTTTTCACTTGTCCCTATGCAAGTTGCAGTGCTCCTTGTTCTTTCCACGCCAGCCTCAACTAATCATCTTATGTCATGCTCTAAAGCACTGTCACTGTGATGAACTAATATTTCTCCTCGGACCTTCTGGGTCCTACACTGGGTATGGTACTGCAGGACAGGTTAGAAATCCAAAAGCACTGACATTTGCCATCAGTCACAGTCAAACAACACTTACTAGCTCTGAACGCATTCAGGAGTGGCAAACAGTTATGGAGTAAATTTATGGAGGTTTTTTTTTTTATGCAGCTGCATAAAGTTAGCAGTTTAATTTTGTAAGCAGGAGATGAAAAGTACAGAGAACAACTATCTGCTGTCCAGAATTGCTCGGTTCGTATTTGCCTGCGTCCCAAAGCTGCAAACAAAAGCACGAGCTCACTTCAGGCCTGCAAAGCAGCACCCTGCCCACTGCCTTCACAGGGAGCACTCACATTGAACTGTGCAACTTTGCAAAACCAGGGCCTTAATTTGGGAGCTCTTGATAATTTTTCACAGACAGGCCTCAAATCTGCCCTTCCTATCCTATTGGCTTCAGTGTGAATTATATATGAATTTCCAGGGGCAAGATAAGGGCCACAGTTATTTCTCTCTCTTCTCAGTTTCCAGCCATTTCTTTTCATTTATTCCACACCAGCAGTTACAAAAAGCAGCCTGGGGATTGGAGTGCCATGCTGGCAGGGAGCAATCGGGGGGCTGAGTTTGTTAATATGGACAGTCTTCAAAATAAACAGGTAAACTGAAAGATACTGGAGGAAAATTATGATGGGGGGGGGAAAAGGGGGATTTATGCCTAGCTCTGACAAACTGCTAATACCAGCTCTCTCAACCTACAACGAGTCCACAGCACTTTGTTCCAAGTTTGTTTTCCAGGGAGACGTTTCAAGGCAAGCCTCTCCGAGCGACAATCGCTCTCCCAGAATAAGAGACACAAAGGGTATTAGAAAAAAAACAACAAAGGCTGATTGAGAAGGAAGATTTTAAAGGGCAGCCAAATTGCTTCCTATGGCAAACGGGGACATAGCTGTCATCTGTGCTTTTTTCTAAAAAATAAGAAAAAAACAAAATAAAAAAAAAAAATCTCCTGGGCCCCTAGTTTAATACCTTTTTTTTTTTTTTCAGGTCTTTTGGTCTAATCAGAGAGGATGAGGTAGGCACATTCATGTCCTTCAAAAAAGCTAGTAGCACCAAGAGTTTCCAATTACCCTTTAATTAAAATATTAATTAATTAACAAAGTGTATTTATGGAATAATTATATAATTTCACACACCATTGATCGTATTTTAAACAAATTCATTTAATTAAGTTGACATGTACACTGCACGGTCTCTGTAGAGTTATTCTTAGAAGACAGTGCACGTCTCCCTTTAAGGAGATTCAAAGTGCACAGGGGGAAGTTTACAACGGCCCACACTGGTATTCAGAACAGAAATGAAGCCACTTCATACTTTTAAGTAAATTTAATACCAGCGACTGCATCCCCGAAGGCTGAAGTCCTCTATCTGCATAAAAGGCACTGGGAAGGCAAGAGCGGCGCGGGCTTTCTCGCTACCAATATCCCTCATCCTGACCTAGAGGGGCTGACTTTAATAAATGGTTAATCATTATCCTCTTCGCCAAGCCTGTTAAGCAGCTTAAGAAGCTTGGCATTTCTGTGGTGGGACTCAGCTAAGGCTACCAAATCATTTCACACAGCCTGCCGAAAGCCACCGCGTGCAGATAGCGCAGCGCGCCGGGGCAGCCTTCAAAGAGAGCTCCGGGTGCATGTGGCAGATTGCCCTTTGGAGTCATCAGCTTTGCTCTGCCCCCTGCTTCCAGGGGCTTGGGACAGGTTGTGGCCCCAAGTCAGGGGATTGTCACCTTAGTTTTCCTGCCAGCACCTGCAGCCCGGTCTGTCTTTGCGGCGTGCCCCCCTGCATCCTTACCATGTTTTAAGGTTAACTCAGGATTTCCTAACATCCCTGTTCACAGCTGGGGTCTCTGATGTCCATTACCATCTATTTCTGAATATACTGCAAATTACCTGTGCAGTTCCTAAGTCTTAAACTTGTTGTAAGTTGCAAGTGTCCCTCTGTTCTTTTGAACTCTCACAGGAAACTAATACTGTATTTCTAGAGGTTCATGCTTTGCAACTGAGTATTCCTTGTGTTTCTGCAATGGTTTGGTAACAGTTTCTTTCTTACTTCACTTATTAAACGATGTTAGCTTGCTGAACAAGCCATATTAATAAGCTACTTGCCCAGTGCTCATATTCCCTTTCAGAAGCTCCCTTCAACTTCATAAAAAGATTTTTGCTGAACTGCTTTTAGGCGTTCAGTGCTTTCCCTGTTCCCTGGGAGTCCTTAGCTGCTGTTCTGTGATGTTCTCCACTCAACACCCTCCTTCCCACTCCTCCCCGCACAGGACACCTCACAGACTCCTTCACTGCTTGGTCAAGGACTACTCTGCTTGCACTTTGCAGCCTTCTCCCCACGCAGCCAACACAACAGCACTTGCCACCAGCTTCTAATACACGTGGTTGCTGACACCAAACGAACATTTTGTTGCAGGTATAACACAAATCTCACAATATTCATCAAGCAAGTTCAAATCTGTGCCGAGTGTTGACTTGAACTCCTGTTAATGAAGTAATGGGAATTACAGGGATCTTGCCCCAGTAATGTCACTGAAATGGGCTATTCAGGAATGTGGATATTAGAAGCTGAATCTAAGATAACGTAACGTGCCTCTGGATGTTTACAGGCATGCATTTCAATCCTTTTTGATTCCTTATGTCTTTTAAGTATTTTTTAAGGTAATTAGAGTCTGAAAATTCAGCTGTCACTCTCTTACTCTTTTGTTCTAATCGAGACTATGCCCATAAGTTAATGAAAGTTGCAATGAATTGAAGAAGGGAAGAAAAGCAGCCCTCCAGCTCCCCTAACCAGCCCCATTCACTGCCAATTTCTCACCATGCTGGAAGTCAGAACGAGAGGACCAGCTGAAATTTTCAAGAGCCTCTTAATGCAGCCTGGATTCTTTCGGTTTTGTTCAGTTACAGCTATATACAATAAAATCCTGCATTAAAACTGGTATTTAACACTGTAGGTGGTATAGAATTGGAGTTCAGTTTAGGACTACACATGTCTGGGGAAAGCTAGCCAAATGCAGAAATAAATGATGAGACTAACAAGATAAAAGAGATGAGGATATTAGCAGTACACCAGTGCTTCTCACAAATGGGCAACTTTTCAAGTCATTCATTAGAAACCAAGATGAAGCTGATTCATAACTAAAAACACCCAGGCAGATTCTGCACTAGCAAGGCTTGCAAGAGCTCCACCGACTTCCCTTCCCACTGTCTCAGAGTCTCCTGTTTTTAAATGAAAAACTGATTTAGTAACGATCTATTAGAGCACAAATACAGGCTGTGCAGAGAATGGATTGAGGAGGACTTGGGAATGTTGGTGGATGAAAAATTGGGTATGGGCCAGCCATGTGAGCCTGCAGCCCAGAAAGCCAACTGCATCCTGAGCTGCATCGAGTGTGGCCAGCAGGTCAAGGGAGGTGAGTCTCCCCTCCACTCTGCTCTGCTGAGAACCTACCTGGAGTACTGCATCCAGGTCTAGAGCCCCCAGCACAAGGAGGACATGGACCAGCTGGAGCATGTCCAGAGATGGGCCGTGAAAATGATCAGATGGATGGAATACCTCTGCTACGAAGAAAGGCTGAGTTGAGGTTGTTCAGCTTGGAGAAGAGAAGGCTCCAGGGAGACATTATAGTGGCCTTCCAGTACCTAGGGGGGGCCTACAGGAAAGCTGGAGAGGGACGTTTTACAAGAGTAGGTAGTGACAGGACAAGGGGTAATGGCTTTAAACTGAAAGAGGGTAGATTTAGATTAGATATTAGGAAAAAAAATCTTTATTGTGAGGATGGTGAGGCAATAGAACAGGTTGCCCAGAGAAGCTGCAGATGTCCTGTCCCTGCAAGGGTTCAAGGCCAGGCTGGATGGGGCTTTGAGCAACATTGTCTAGTGGGAGGTGTCCCTGCCATGGCAGGGGGTTGGAACTAGATGATTTTTAAGGTCCCTACCAACAAAAACCATTCTATAATTCTATGAATAGCAGTAATCTCTGTCTTCTGCTGTCCAGGGAAGTCTTCTGATTTTCATTTACACCAGCAAAGCAGGTAGACCAAACATCCCACTCCTTTTTCTTTCACATATGCAAAGTTGTGTCCTCAAATCCATGTTTAGACACTCAGGTAAGTTGCCTGAGATTTAACTGTGCTAAGCATCCAGCAGTTTTTAAATGAAATCACTGCCCTTTGTTAAAAATTATTGCTATGTGAAGCTCTTCATACTGCCTCTTTGCAAAAGGCTCTTCCCCTCTCTCCCTGTAGATTTCTGAGCATTTTATCCACAACCAAACAGATCTTCCCAGCTGCACAATTCTCAGTCCCTAACACAGCACAGCATGGCTTCTTACTTTCATGGTCAACCTCTTTCCTCCACCTCCCCTTCCACCTCACAGCCTCTGCCTGCTGATTCCCAGCCAGCTCTTGGACTTTCCACACAGGCTGGTTGTCATTGGCCCAGCTTTTCATCTTAGTATATTACCCCAGGATTACAATTACTTTTTTTCCTTTACTCTCTGTTACAGCCCCTTTGTCTTCAGCCTGACCCTTGAGTACTGTTGTTTCCCATCTCCCCAGTCCGTCCACTATTTTCTCTCCCTCAGTTTTTCCTCTCTTCCTTTTCTGGAAGCCCTTAATCATACCCCTGTGTCCTCCCTGCGTCACCTCTTTCCCTTTCTCTCTCCCTCTCTCTCCAGTTACAGCTCTGCAGGCAGGGTTTATGAGCTGGGATCTCTAGTGATGTCCTACAGGAATATGCCTTGGCACACTGTCTGGACTGTTCAAGCCCTACTGCCCCCCTGAGTGCCACAAAAACCTCTATGCAGAGAGGCAGAACAGAAAAGAAATGCTTTACAGCCACTTCCTTGTATGCCATTTTTTCCTCTCAGCATCTAAGAAAGATTTAGAAGCGAGGGAGGAAAGAGCCTAGATTTACAAACAACAATCAGGCAGGTAAATATTCTGCAGTTTAGTTGGAGTCAAGGGAATATGGAAAGAGTGTATTTAAGGGAGAATAAGCCAGAGTGCCCTAAGCTCACAACTGAGCTAGCAATTTCAAATTCTTTCAAATTCTTCTGGTGCGTCACCCAGTTACCTCAGTACTAATAATATCATACCTGGAATCCACTTAGTCCTCTTAGAAATTATTAGCATTGTACAGCCCAGTCTGGGCTGCTGAGCTGAGTGCCTGCTGAGAGCTGCTCAGAGCTGGGGCACCAATACCAGCAGGGCCCACCACGGAGAGCACAGACAGAAGAGAGTGTAAACAAAACAAACAGCCACGCTCTGCTCTCAGCTACGTCGCCTTTGTTAGTTGATTTTAGAAGAACACTGGTAGCACCAAGAGCAAAACTTGGAACAAAATTCTTAACACTGATTATACCAATGTCAGAGCACAGCTACTCACCAGCTCCTGCAGCGTGCAGCCCCCGTGGGAGGAGCTAGACTGGTGCCAGCAGAGATGGAGAACTTCACTGAGCTGCATGGTCAAATCTGGTCCCCCAGGCCCAGAATTGCACCCGGGATCTTCCCTCCCTCGCAGCGCTGGTTCCTGGTAAGATAGAAACCAACAGGGAATGAGCACATTTTTCCTGGTGCATCGAGATATCTACATGACCCTCCGAGAGGCCTCTGTTTCCTGTCATCATGGCAGCAGGCTTACCCCTCTCACAACTCCTTTCAATTTTCATCTACTACCAGTGGGCTCAGTTCGAACTTTCAAAGGAAGCAAGCATTTATTCCTAAAGATTGAGACATATCACTTATTTTATGCAGCCTCATAAAGCAGGCAAAAGTGGAGTTCAATGTCAAAGTGAAGTGGAGAACATCACAGTAATCCAGAAGCCCAAGTCATACAGAAGTCAGGAGAAATCTGGCTGCCAAGTGAAGTCCGTTAGAAAACAGAAACTCCATTTGCTGCCTCCCAGACTGAAACGTTGAAGTGTGTTTTACATAGCACTGCTTTGCTGTAAAGTACCTTGCATTGCACTGCAGGGACAGGATTGCCACTCAAAACCAATTTCCTGAAGCACCCAAGCCTTCCTCCCCTCCCGAATCCCACTCTTCGAAATCAATAAAGACCCGAGCGCGGCGCGATAGAGGAGAGCTCTTTTGCCTTGGGAGTACCAACTCTGTTGTTGCAACAGCCTGGAAACTACACCTCCTAGTTGCATGTAGCAAAAATAACCCGTGTGTTTCCATCTGAAACTTGAGAGCTGGCGAGTCCTGGCTGGCAGTGAGGGTGGGGGTGCTCCCCACCGCGCAGCCATCCCGCCGGCCCGCATCCACAGCAACTGAGCATCCATCATAACAAGTGATTACCCAGATGAAGATATCAAATCTCTTGCTTCTCCCCCTCGTAATGAATTCAGCATTTCTCAGGACAATGAGCCTTTAAATTATTGATCACACAAACAGTCCATAACTTATTAATATATGAAAAGAGCACAAAATACACCCAAGTCTATACCTTTTTATTTTTTTTTCTGGTGACAAGTCATTGGAACAAAGCTCAGAAGAAAAATAATAATAATAATAAAATAATAATAATAAAAAAAATCTATCT
>WTSP01011696.1:0-12555 GCA_025331215.1 Actenoides lindsayi | reverse complement strand
GGCCAGCCCCGGGCGGCGGCGGCGGCGGGGCGGGGCGGGCGCAGAGCGGAGCGGCTTCCCCGCCCCTGGGGTGCTCCCCGCACCGGAGGCGGGGGAACACCCCGCGCCCAGGCAGGGCGTGCCGGGGGCGGGGGGAGAAGGAGGAGGAGGAGGAGGAGGGAGGAGGGTGTGCGCGCCTGAGCGCGCCCCCGACCGCATGCGCATGCATGTGAGTGTGCACGTGTGTGAGCGCGGGCGCACAGGGGTAGCTTTCCTTCCAGGCCCTCCAACAGTCATAGCAGGAGGGTCGCCTCTGGGTAAGTGTTTGGGGGGGAAAGTGCCCCTTCCACCCCCCCCCCCATGGAGAAGGTTCTGGTCCCGAGTGTCCGAGGGGTTCAGGGATCCTCTCGCCTCCTCCTGCCCTGGGAGCCAGAGACGCCTCAGTCCCTCCTGCCACAGCATCCTGGCAGTGGAAGTGAAAGCGTGCGGGGCTGGAGGGCCGCCTGCGTTAGCCCACCTGCAGCCCTTTCAGGCTGGCTTGCCAGGGCACTGACATGTGAACGTGCTTACTACTTACAGCTGAACGTGGGCAGCACGCTGGTCTAACCCGGCACTGTGCCACAGCAGAGCAGCCAGGAGTTCTAAGAAAATGCCCAATCGATTTTTATGTTGTCGTTTCATCTCTGCACGGCTCTTCTCGGAAAAGGGTATGGCTCCTAATTTTCATCAATATTTAAAGACGCTGTTCCTGGAGCACTCTCTCTAGGAAATTAGCATCTCCAGCAAGAAACACAAGACTGAGAAGCTGCTTAAAGAAGCCTTTTCTTAGCTAAAATTGTACTGCTCGGTAATAAAGAGACAGAGTGTGTTTCCAGGTGTATGGACACTCCAGTAACTGCCTTTCAATAGAATATTAAATCACTGCCATTGTTAAAGGTCTAAGGTACCATAATATTTCAAACTTCAATAACATTTTCATGCCATTCACAAGAACAAGGGGTACTTCTATGTATCCGTCAGGTTGTTCCCATCAACTTCGTACACTTGCATAGCACAAGGCTTTCAAACCCTTTTGGAGAGTGGGACCCCAACACAGTAGCAGAATTACACATTGCATGTGCCTCTGAAAGCAAACTACTCAATACACAGACTCCGTCTGATTTATGCTGTTATCTAGGTTGAAGGAGATGGAAAACTTGGGAATCCGCAGAGGAGGCTGGAAATCGGTGCTGAAATAGCTCTGCAGACATTTAAGTGTGTCAGCAATAACAAATCTCCTATCATTTGTGTGCCACTTCTTCCTCTTAGCTGAAAGCAGACCTTGTAAACTGCTATAAACCATAAATAAACTATAGCTCGGGGAGATCACCCTTCAGCAGAGGGGCTGTCACTTCTGTTTTGTGAGGAATATTTGCAGGCTGCCCCTGCCAGAAGGAACTACAGTGAAGTGAGAAGCCTGACTTGCTATAGCATCCTTCCTAAAAGTATGATCTTGATTTCCCTCATAAAATCTGTCACTGACAATATCTGAAGTTACAATTACTATTTTCAAGAATTCGGACTGGTCTTCAGGAGGGTTAGGATATATTATGCTTTATATGCAATATTATACATTAAGATACAGTGTATTTTACAATGTACAGGCAACATTTTTTGTCATGTAGGATATGGAGATAATGCTGAAAATTGTCCTTTACATCTTTTAAATTTGTTCTCTTGTTACAGATGAGAAACTAGCTAATTTAAAAGTGAATGTTACTGCTTCTAACTACCAAGATTCAGCAAGCACTTCCCAATTTATGATTGCAGCAAGTAGTATGAAGGTACAAACAGTATCTTTGAGGTAGAACAATAGCTAAAATCTGTAGGTAAATGCACTAATTTAGAGCGTCGTATTGAATCATAAGCCAGGTGAATCACATGCTAGGTGGTATCTTCACCCATGTGATCTAAAAAAATCTGATTCACGGGTGCATCTGAACAAAACTGTCAACAAGAGACAACTTCTGGAGACGTTCAAAACCCGCCTGGATGTGTTCCTGTGTGACTTGGTCTAGGTGATCCTGCTCTGGCAGGGGGGGTTGGACTAGATGATCTTTCGAGGTCCCTTCCAACCCCTAACATTCTATGATTCATCTGTTTGAATGTATTCATTAAGAAATCCTCTCCCCTTCTGTTGCAGTAATGCCAATAAATTTACTTCAGAAAGGCTGGGAACCTTTTTATTCTGCAAATCTTCCTGTGTCTACACTAGCAGTAGAAATCCAATTCGTGTTCCTGTAAGAAATACTGTACCTGCCCTTTGTTGTGCAAAGCTCTGAATCCTGTCCCCGTCAACATACAGTAACAATAACCCCAAAGCCATAGTCTGTTGTAATTTCCAAACACACAACCTCCAGAGATCACACAACCCGTTTTTCAGGTACCCTGCAGATAACGCTGCAATCATATTACTTCAGGAATTGTTTTGGACTATTTAAACCTGCTAATAAGCAGATTAAAAAAAAAAAAAAAAAAAGAAAGAAATTATAACAGTAGACAGGGAGTTATTTCAGTATGGAAAGTTTCCAAGGAGTCTGAGATGAGATGAGATGAGATGAGATGAGATGAGATGAGATGAGATGAGATGAGATGAGATGAGATGAGATGAGATGGCAGGAGTCAAGCCATCAGGAACAGGTGTTATCGTGAGTGTTAAGGGGGTGTGAGATAAGGTAATAAACTCTCCTAGTCCAGAGGTTAAACTGATCCAACAGAAACTGAAAAATAAAAAAAAAAAAAAAAATTAATAAAAAGCCCAAGACAAGACACCACAGAAAGTAGCACTGCCTTTCCTTGTCACCTCAAATATCAGACCACATAGAGCACCTGCTTGCCTCCTTGGAAAGACCGTTCCTGATGTTGGACAGAAAGTTTTCTTCTCCTCTTTCTAGGACAGCAATTTGCTATAAAAGAGACATTAAACTTTTAAGACCGCATTTTAACGGGATTGCTTGCTTCAAAAGGTAGGTTCAGTTCATCTGTGGTTTTACACTAAAGTAGGTCATCTTTCCCATTCAATACTCCTAGGAGCATGCCCATCCTGATCCAGAAATTAAAAAAACTTGAAGGCATCTGCAGGTCATTAAAATATTTTCCTGCTTTATATTCTGCTTGGGTAATTTCACACAGATCTTTTTGCCTGTCTTTTTACTATCAATACATGAAATGTGAATGCATGCTAAAAGAAATCCAAAACAGTTAAAAAATGACTCATTCCTGTGATTCAAAGGCAACGCTGTGCTATATTGACTGCATATAACAGCCAGATTGATTTTTAGGTCAGTCAGATTTAATGATCTGAAACTCTTTATGCTTATAGTACCCAAGCTGAAGGGGAAGGAAAAAAAATTAAAGGACATTTTTGTATGTAAAGACCTTCATTTTTTTACATAGGAGCAGACATGGATTAGGGAAGTGCATAAATGTTTTGTCAGCTTTCTAAAACTTTGGTTTTTAAGCCATGTGTGATTGTGGTTTCAGCAGGGTTCCCATGTGCAGAGGAAAGCACCTAAGCAGAATGTACATGGAATCATAGAATCACAGTCATTCAGGTTGGAAAAGACCTTTAAGATCATCAAGTCCAACCATTTAACCCAACACTGCCAAGTAATAAGGTATAGAACTTGTGATGCTTGAGGTGTGACAAATGAGTAGGTAACCCACACTGGAGGGGAAGGGGTCTAGTTCAGACCACTGTTTTCTACCTCAAGAACTAACTGAGACTATCCTAGATGTATGTGAGTGCCCGCTGGATTTATATCCACCCATAGGCTACAAATGGATTGCAGCAGCATCACTGGTTCATCTTGTTACAGACCAAACTTCTGTTGGTTTAGGTCTACAGAATATGAGTGCTTTGGCCACAAATCATCTGTTTATCCTCTGTTTGCATGGCAAGAGCTTGGCCTGTGATAATGTCCCCAGTGTGTTTGGCTATTGTTTATCCTAAGTAAGAATAATATAATTTACGTTACTTATTTAAAAAAAGCTAGAGAAATGGGGTCTTTTTTAGAGAAGTAGCTTATGTTTAGAGAGAGGGAGACACTGAAATACCCGAAAATACCAACTAACAGAAATATGTAGAAACCTCTGTTTAACCAAAGAGTGCTGTTCTCTCCATATTTTGGGCACCTTTGTCTTCCTTTGCCTATATGAAAGGTGAAGTACTTGGCTAGTTCCCAACTGAGGTTGCACACCCAGAATTTCACCCAGCTTCTTCACTCCAACTATGCCAACAACTTTACCTGCTTTGCCAACGAAGGTGCTGGCGAGGTGGGCAGCCTTGGCTACTGCTAGTGCTGGGCCTCAAAAATTGGAGTGGTTAGTTGTTGTTGGCCGCACTCTTGAGATCAGAGATGCTGAGCTGGGAGTATTCAGCACCCCTAAGACCATTTTATTTTACACACCTGGTTATGACATGACAACCTTCCCACCGGCACAGCTTGTGGGCTTTGCTTGAAGGAAAGAGAACATTCGATTACTTTGCTTCCATACTGGTTTCTAGCACTGTAAATTGTACTGATGCAAAAAAAAAAAAAAAAAATATATATATAAAAAAAAATTGAAGCTACTTGTGTATCCTGTACCATCAACACCAGCACCTACGATTAATGGTGCCACAAGTGTTGTGATGGAGATCAAGGGAAAGCAGATCGATTTTATGGGAGAATAGCAGATACCATCTCCCCTCTCTGCTGGGGGGAAGCTCCCCAGTTAAAGATCCTCCACCAAGATGCCTGCATCTTTTTTTACAGCTGGTAGTACGAAGGCTCTCATCAAAGGACTCATGTGAATCTGTAAGAGCTGGGATGTCTTGCTGACCCCAGCTGTTTTTCTCTTATCAGAAAGAGCATCCCAAGGCTGCTAGTGACTGTCACATGCTTCATAATCTTTTCTGCCTGTTGAGCACAGCTATTCTTTTTCCACACCAGGCAGAAGCTTTAGTGTAATAGAAAGTCTTTGTAACATGGCCCAGGCATGGGAAACAAATCATGCCTTGGTTTTTAATGTAAACATTAGCAAAATGCACACAATGCTGTATTCCTTCTAGACTAAATAAAGCCAAAATTAATTTATGGGTTTTTAAACAGTTCACTGTCAGTAATGTTCTAGGGGCCCGGACTTTTTTTACTCGGAAAAAGCATTTATTTTTTCAGGACAGGCTGTCTGAGCAGTTTGGGAAATGCCAATATAGAAGTATGTGCCTGTCTCCATACATGGTGTGTTGCTGAGAAACAGCTCAGAAAATCAGGGAGAAAGGCACAAGGAGAGAGATGGAAACACACAGCTGTATATTGTTTTTTCTTTTCAGAAATAATAATAATATTACAATTTTTCTTCCTAAAAAATCTTACAGTGTTGAAGTCTGAAATCTAACAGGACCAAGTCACAAATACTTTTGCAGCCACCTGAGGGACTAGTCAAGGATCACTTTGTAACATTTGAAATTCATCTGACCCTGCAGAAACTGGTGAAGCAGCACACAGTACCAACGTAAACCTACCTGCAACAGGAAGCAGCAAAGCCTATGTAAGTTCAGTCTGGGTCCAGGACTTCTGACTCCACATGTGGGCTCTGATCAGTGCAATTATGAACCATCCAGCATCTCCTTAGTAAGTGAGATCCTACTACACTTCTTAGATGAGAAATTCCATAAATTTCCATTCCATGGAAAAATGCAGCACTATATAAAATGGAGAATATTGCCATGGTATATAAAAGGTTATTTGGAGGCACAGATTGAGTGCAATACATAACATTTCTAATTTTCCAGTCCTAATTCCTACTATAGTTCTCCTTCTAAAGTAAAATAGAAAATTTTAAAAAAGCAGGTTTTCACTAAGGCTGAGTTCAACCCACTATTACATTCATACACTTAAGATTTCTACCAGAGTAAGCCATCCTATTTTAATCTTGTCATCTTTACAGCCTCAAGACAACTCCAGTTCATGCACAGATCACTCACACTTATTTCCACAGACACGTCTCCCAGCATTTGCTACAAATTGCCTAAAACGTGAACCCAGACACGAAGATTGCCTCACAGTGTTTTACATGGCCAGTTTCCCTTGTGTAATGGTTGTAGAGCTCCAGTTTCCATTACTTGAGAGAACCCAGAGAGCTTCCCCAATGTCATGCCTTTGCTTTACTAGTACTACCTCCCTTTCCCATGACCAAAAAGTGATACACGGTGAATACTTCTACCTCTTAATGGGAAATTTGGAGAAATTTCATTGGTGGTTTGTCTAAGGCACATCACTGATCATGGCTGCCATTGAAAAAGGGGAAGGGAGGGAAGAAAGGTGATGTGTCAGAGACACATCATTGCTCGTGTTTTCCATCACTGTCAAAGATCTTTCCAGGGATGTCAAATATGTCCGTTCACAAGGGCTTTTTCACCCTTTGGGCACATACTTTCATAAGCCTTGGGACTCTCTCCAAATGACTTCAGTAAACGAGGCCAATTATTTCCCCCACATAGCAATGAAACTACTGTTTGCATTTACAAGTGCATAAATCAAAGATTTAATTGAGTTTATTACACTTACAGAAAAGATGATACCTGCTCGGATTCTGCTCCCCCTGAATGACAGAAGGTAGCTCAGTGCTCCAAGTGACCGTAATTCTCATTTGAGACAATGACGTGTCTCAAACATCTGCAGCAGCGCAAAAATAAGAACAGGACATGGGTGGGAACAGTGAGCTGAAGATTTATCTTGGTAGCTTTATCTTGGTGTCTTTTCCCTACATCAAACAGCAGTGCATGCTGCTGAGACGGATGTGCTCAATCTCTGATTCACTGAGAATTAACCTACATTTTAAGGAGATTCCAGCTGTTACTGAGTGTGTGTTTGTGGAGTAGTTTACATGAAATAATATCTACCCTCAAATAAAAATAAAAAATATAGAAGAAAGGAAAGATTCTGTTTTCAAATGTTCACTGTTTATGAAATGTTGTATTCTTCATCAAGTTACCTTAACAAAATATCTAGCCTATTAAAATCTATTTAATTGATTTGCTGTAAGCATCTCTCACTGTTAACTCTAGTAGCACAATATTCTGCATCTTATGGAAGTATCAGTGAAATCTTACACAGGATCTCTTCTTGCTATCACTACATTTTGTTTTCAATTTAGAGAAGATCAGAAACAACAAAACGAGAAAGCAATAATCCCTATAACAAGTTAAATTTATCAAACACTAAATTGTTCCATGAAAAGGAAATGAACAAATAATACAGATGAGCACAAATACTTAAAATACTTTAGATTAACTGAGATAGGCAGCTACTTTGTTGGTAGATACAGATGTAAAATATTCCAAAGGCAAGCTATCTTTACCATTGTCTCCTGAGATTTCTAAATCAGAGGAAGGATGTGAGTAAGTGGATGAGAGGCACAGCAGGTGGTGTACCACTGGCACACAGGCACACTCACCATCTCCATCTATTAGATCAGCTGGCTGAGTAATTAGTTGCAGCTCAAGGAACACTTGAAGAAAGCCCAGTGTAAAAAGTACAGTGCTGCACTAGGAGCAGTGAGATGTATCAGAAAATAGAAACCTCCCCCAGCCCAAAAGCCAAACCAAAACTTAAAGTTCACAGTAAAGTCAAACAGTGTTGAACACATGCAAGGTGGGGGTTTTTTGCACTAGTGTTGCAAGCGTGTCATTTGCCTCAGCCATCCACCAAATGTTCAAATAAATGGGAGCTTCACAAACAACTCCAAACAGAAAAACCCAAACCAAAAATATGATTAGACTTTCCCAAAAGTGCTTGAAGTGCATGTTGAGGGGGGAGAAAAAAAGCATAAATATTGAACCAAAAGCATACACCCATGCGCACCATAAATTAGGCAGCTACTTTTAAAAGACAGTATGACCTGCAATTTTTAACTTTTTCTGTCTTTTGCACATGTGCCACAACTGTTCCTTTATTGGAACAATCTCTATTTTCTGTCTACTCTTCAGATCATTGCTGGTCTGATGCTGAATAAAATAAATGCCTACAGTTGAGCTTGTGAGGAAAGCTCTGTCCATGGGCTGAGACAGCAATTCCATCTCTTAAAAGAATGCATTTCCTTTAACAGATTTCTTGTATCATTTCTTCCTTTCCTGGAAGAAATTAATAAAATGATCAAAAATATCATCATTTCCTGAACAACATGACTTTCGTCTGTTTTACTGAATACAAAATCAGAATTTTGAGTAGCATTGTGACAGTTTGTGAAGTTGGCTAAGAAAGCCTGAGCATGAGACTGATCCTCAGGTGAATACTTCCATACATTAAACTGGTCTGTGTAACAGATGAGCACAGATGTTTCCTGCAATAATAACATATAGATTTACTTTACTTGACTAATTTATTCTGAAACCTAACAAATATTAATTGATAGAAGGGCTTCCACTAGATCTCCTTCTATGACCAGGTGACCTGCCTAGTGGATGGGGGAAAAGCTGTGGATGTTGTCTACCTGGACTTTAGCAAAGCCTTTGACACTGTCTCTATGGCACAGACAGGTGTACTCTTCACTGGATTAAAAACTGGCTGGATGGCTGAGCCCAGAGAGTTGTAGTGAATGGAGCTAAATCCAGTTGGCGACCAGTTACCAATGGTGTTCCCCAGGGCTCAGTGCTGGGGCCAGTTCTGTCTAACATCTTTATCAGTGATTTGGATGAGGGGATTGTGTGCACTCTCAGTAAGTTTGCAGACAACACGAAATTAAGCAGGCATGTTGAACTGCTTCAGGGTAAGAAGGCTCTACAGAGAGATCTGGATAGGTTGGTTTGACGGACTAAGGTCAATTGTATAAGGTTTAACAAGGCCAAGTGCCGAGTCCTGCACTTCAGTCACAACAACCCCAGGCAGCACTACAGGCTTGGGGATGAGTGGCTGGAAAGCTGCCTGGCAGAAAAGGACCTGGGGGTGTTGGTGGACAGCCAGCTGAACATAAGCCAGCAGTGTGACCAGGTGGCCAAGAAGGCCAACAGCATCCTGGCCTGTATCAGAAATAGTGTGGCCAGCAGGAGGAAGTGATTGTGACCCCATACTGGTGAGACCACACCTCAAGTACTGTGTCCAGTTTTGGGCAACACAGTACAAGAAAGACATTGGAGTACTGGAGCAGGTACAGAGGAGAGCAATGAAACTGGTGAGGGGATTGGAGAATGTGTCTTATGAGAAGCTGAGGGTGCTTGGGATCGTAACTAACGACAGGACAAGAGGAAATGGCCACAAGTTGCACCAGGGGAAGTTCGAATTAGATATTAGGAAGAAATTCTTTACTGAAAGAGCAGTTAAGCATTGGAACAGGCTGCCCAGGGAAGTGGTGGAGTCACTATCCCTGAAGGTGTTAAAAAAATGTGTAGATAAGGCATTTTGGGACATAGTCTAGTGGTCATAGAGATGCTGGGTGGAAGGTTGGTCTTAATGATCTTGGAGGTCTTTTCCAACCTTCATGACTCTATGATTCTATGATTCTATGATAAAGTGATCTTCCTTAATGAACTATGGAAAAATGTGCTGTCGAAACAGTAAATGAGAAGACTCAAGCAAAGAAGCATCAATATTATCTAGAGATCATATTAATGGATTTCCTTAATCAAAGAAATCCTTTGAAGTGAACTCTCTTGACCAAATAAGAGAAAGGAATTATCAACCCAGAGATGATAAGGGTCATAGCAGATAGAATGCTACACTCCACCAGTGAGACACCCTGTAGTAACAACCTAAACTGTCACTCTTGCAGTTGCCTGCGAAGAAACAGGAGAGGAATGAATGATTTACAATTCTTAAATAATAGATTATAAAGCCATCTCTTTGAATAATACATGTTAACAACAGCACAAATCTGATCTATAAGTAGCAATTTCTGTTTCCAACAGGCTGCTTACAAATTTTGGCTCATCTTAAATCCTCCTGCCTGAGATGTGACTGTCCGTGCAGCCAGACCTCTCATTCTGTCTGTCACATACTCTATTAATTCAATTCACAATAACCTCTTTTGCCATCAGTTCGTGAGCTCCCGCCAGCTGATCACATTAAGAAAATCCTAGTGCTTAAATTCGTTTTTTCAAACATCTTGTCTTCATTTACAAGATTCTTTCAAAGCCCTTCCCTCCTCTGCCTTTTGCTGACACCTTTGTACACTTAGATTACCCCTACACCTCTCTAATCTCCATACAAGTAAAGAATATGAAGGAAAACAAGTCTTCCCCAACTGCAAGAACCACACAGACTCATAACCATTGACATCCGTGTGGCTTCGGTCAGACATGATGTACCATGATGTGAACAAGCTGCATGATGAGGTCTTCTCACCTCCTCTGCCCTCTGCTCTATTATGCTGCTCCCACCCAGGGGAGGTCACACAGCAGACATGCCCCAAAAGGCATCAGGTTGAGCTGGTCCCTCTCTGCAATTAAGAAAGAGGCTCAAAAGAAGTTCTGCCTTCAGCAGAGCAGAGACACTGCTCCCTGATCCTCTGCATATGTCCACAGATGCCTCCAAAATGGAAAGATCAGGTAGGGCTGCTGCCAGGTAGGTCACTTTTCTAACACAGCCTAAGGACAGTGAAGAAAATGGGCATTTTTTTCTTCGGGGTGTTTCCTGATGATTCCCATGTCTGCTGAAAATAAACACCAATCGAGGGAAATTTCATTAGAGTGTGCAAGGTACCTGTAGCTCTGGGAAGGACAAGAAATAACACTGACTTATATTTTCTTCTAGATCTACCACACAAGCTAAACATTCAGCCTCTCCCTTGCCCAGTTTTATCAAAATGGACTTAGCATCAATAGCTTCATCTTACAGAGGTGGAAGAATGATAGGTTAAACAGGCTCAGGGGAAAATAAATATGCCTTTATACTGGCAGCTCTGACGGACTCAATCTCAGGCTCTTCTGAAATCAGTTTGACAACAACTAAAATACCTAGACTAAGAAAAAACAAACAACAAACCAATACTAAAAGAATCCGGAAAGATTATTTAATCCTCCAAGAATAAAAAAGTAACAAAAATATTTCTCTCACATGCATTTACCTCATTTAAAATACTCCATTAAATGAGAATTTCTGAACATAAAGAGCATCAGGGTAAACTGTAGTTTAACAGAGTCTGTTGCAAAGTGTATGAGTGAGCAGCATGTTACATCTACTCTGCTGTCTTATGTTCTGCAGGATAGTGCTCCCAGGTAAGACCGTTAAGACCACTGACTTAAAATCCTCTGACTCATTTCACTTAATAGCTTAGAATAAATGTCCATCATCTTTCTGAACGGGAGTGCTAAAACCTCATGTATTATTCCACCTACATTTCTCATCTTTACAGGCAACAACACTGAACATACTAAACTTTCAGCTCCCTCTACTGTGCAAACATTTTTTTTTTAAAAGAAGCTTAGTATTTTGATATTTAAAACACCGTAGGAGTAAACACATTTAGACCAAAAATATTAAAAGGAAATAAGTTATTTTCTTGTTTTCCCTGTGTTGAGCAGCTAAATTTTGAGCTTGTTCTGTAGTGACATCCAGGAATTGGGCCTCATTAACATAAGCTTGAATTACCCTAGAGCACAGCATCCCTAGAAGGGTCACATGGGGATGGGTCACATCAATTTGCCTCAATATACATGTTGCCTCTGTGAACAGCTGCCTCTATAGACATCATCACAAAATATCAAAGCCTGCAGAAAATACCTCTAGAAACACTTTCAAGGACAGGATTGGAAAAGCTTACAAGTGGAAACGGCATTTGATTTCATTTTTTGTTATGATAATTTATGTTAATTTTATGAATCCATTCAGAGCTAATGCTCACAAGTACTAACTAACACAAGGCGTGTGCATAGCCAGGAGCAGGCTGATGCATTCCCCAGTTTAGCTTGAAAAAATATTCCTTACAGTCTGTCAAAGGAAAGCCACAGAGACATGGAAAGTAGCATCAGGGAGACAGGCCCGTCAGACACTGCTACTGAAGAGCGAGACTGTGACGAATGAGCATTGGTACTGACCACACACACAAAAAAGAGGAAATATGTGGCACTGTGGGGTATTTTCAAAAGTAGGACACGTATCAATGACAAGAATGCTTTTTGCCTTCCTGAAGTCATTCGACTGCTGTGCTCCTTGGCCAGTGACACATGAAAAGGGCTGTTCGCTGCCCAGCGCTTGTCTTGCAATCTCAGGGAGAGCTGGCGAGTGGCAGCTGTGGATGGGGCAGCAAGGCTGGAGCCATTCCAGGGGCTGCTGTTCACAAGCAAGAACCCCCCGGGGAAACGGAGCCCGGGGAAGACCAGAACTCTCTCCCGCTGCAAGCTTGCACTGGGCAAGAGAGCCCGAGAGAGCCAGGGCACGAGTGGTGCCTGGAGGTGCAAGATCTGAGCCAAAAGGGCCCAGAGAAGGCCTGACAAGCGGTTGTGCTCAATGCTCCAGAGGAAAAGAAAGAACTCCCGAGGAGTCCAAGAAGCCTCCCCGTCCCTGGGAGTCTGGAAAGGTTCCTCCCCCCGGATGCGGGGCACGAGGGCACCTTCGTGGA
>WTSP01011695.1:0-20455 GCA_025331215.1 Actenoides lindsayi | reverse complement strand
CCGCCCGCGGGGGGGCGGGGGGGGGCCAATGGGAAGGAGGGGGAAAGCCGCTGGGGGGGGGGGGGGGGGGGGGCGGGGCTCCCGCGGGCAAAGAGGGGGGGGGGGGGGGGGGGTGTTGAGTGTGAAAATACCCCTCAACCCGGCGAGCAGAGGCCGCTGCCAGCTGTAAGTGCGTAAACAGTGACGTCGCTGCAATAAGAGCGGACTCTCAGCTCCCGCTTTTGGGGCGGTTCGGGTTTGTGCCCTGGCTTCAGGCAGCGCAGGCGGCTGTCACCGCGCAGAGAACGCCCCGGGACCGGGACCGGGACCAGGGGGTGTCACCGACCCGGCGGGTCCCGCGCAGGGCTGGGGAAGCTCCGACAGCCCCAAAACTCGCGTGTTTCGGCAGCTGGGGGGGTTGTCACAAGGAGCGATTAATTAAAATCCGCGGTGCCGCGCAAGGGCAAGAGGCCAAGAGCGCCGAGTGTCCCGCCCGGCCCTCCGGGGATCACCTTGAAATAATCGAAGGTTTATTATTGGAATGATTTAAATAACAGAAAGTTTCTTAGTCCGGTTTCAGCGACCTTCTAGGTCCCGTTAGCATTTCCTCGGTGCCGTGAATGGGCTGCGTGTATAAAATAATCACAGGTTGTAAGGGCTGAAAGCTTTTAACCAGAGCATTACGTTAAAAAATCCCCACCAAAACCAGAAAAAAACAACCCCAAAACAACAACCCAAAACCACAAACCCAACCGAGTCTCCAGGAAAGCTTCGCATGCAGGGCCAAGAACAGAGGCCTCAGCCAAAACAAGATAAATAATAGAGGAACAGACAAAAAGCAGCTGAAAAGAAATTCTGACCACAAATCAAATTTCCTTGTACAGAAGGTTGCCTGTGATCTGTAGTAACTTCTGCTGGCTGGAACTATTTTTGGAGCGAGCCAGAGACAAGATCGGAGTCAAAACCCAATACCAATGGGTACGTAATTGCCATGAGAATGACACAGGCTTGGCAGCGTTCGCATCGAAAGCAGATTCCTCGTGCAGTCCAGCTTCTGGATCTCAATTCTAAATCAGGTCATCTCTTGGCCGGGCTTCCGCTCCTCGAGAAGCTTTTGCTACGCTACGAACTCTTACCCGTGTTTTAAGAAAAATTGTCATTTTTCTCCCCCAATAATAGCTTGCGATTTCGGTCAAGGCAGCTGAGAAGGCAGAAGAGCCTCATGGATGCAGTGCTGGAACAAGCAATGGCACATTTCCCACCTTCCTCGCGGAGGAGATTGCTTGAAGATGCCTTAAGAAAGGTCAGTGAAGTTTGGTTGTTTAAACCTCCTATGTCACCTAAACTCTCTCAATTCAGAGTCGCCCTCGAAGTACCAAACTCCACGCAGATGTATGATAACCTTACATGAAAAGCTCTGTCCCACAGATGAGCCAACACCCTAAAATTTCTCCTTTAGCTCCGCTGAGGGCTCACCGACAAGAAATCCTCCCAAACACAGATGTGCTGGGGAGTAACGTGGGCCTGACGCAGCTGAGATCTGGTGCCTGCTGGCAGCTGCCGCTCCCGCCTTAATTTGGGCAGATCCCGATGAATCAGAATGGTGACATGTGATTTGAGATCACTTCTCCTGCGTTCGAACGAACTGGAACCGCAGAGATTGTTTTTAAACCGGGAACCTCGACTCCGCGCGGCTGCTCCGCGGTGGAGAAGTAGCATTTGCAGAGGTTCTATTAATACGAGACTTGCCCTCGCCGAGCCTTCTGCATCGTGCCAAAGAAGCATTAAAAGATTAAAAATCTATTAATGCTGGATGTCCCATTTACTTCTGCCATGAAATAACAAGTGATGATGACTCGCTGCAGCTCAGTAATCCCCCGAGAGTTTACACCTCACGAGGGAGCGAGGCAGAGAAGGGATTCTTACCAGGAATAAGTCGTTTGGTTTTAATGTAACAATGTGCCAAACCTTATAGTAAAGGTTAAAAAATAATAATAATAAAAAAGCAAGCTAATTGCTGGGCTTTATGCAGGAATTTCACGCTGGATGTTAACACCTGTAGGAAGAATGATGATGGTATTCATCTCTCATACCAGAGACAGGCAGTGCTGTGGAATTCTCTTTGAGAAGGTTTTCAGGTTACAGAGTTGGTTGGACAGAGTCAGCACCACGCTAAACAGCCCTAAACCCAGACGGTGGCTGTTTCCTGCCTCATAAACTCAGGCGTGTTGCTCAGGGGCTTCTCCCTATTTTAGTTAAGCCTAAAATTTGACTTTCTCAATTGCGTTACCTGATCCGGAATGATTTATCACCAGAATCATCTCTGGCCACTTATTTGGAAGGCTGGTTTTATTTAAGCCATGTGAGTTTATTTAAATATGCTTAAAAAAGCGTGTTCTAAACGTTGCCTGTGCCACGTGCTGAAGGGTTGTCAGAGGAGTTTGCACATTGGCAGTGACACTGAAACAGCAGAACCAGATGTCTGTGGTTCCTTTCTCCTCCAGGTTCTGCACACACTGGCTGCAGCCTGGCTGTCCCATCCTGTCCTGTCCCTGTCCTCTCCCTCCCTGCCGAGTCACTCCACCGTGTCAGCATTTCCGCCCAAGCCATCATACTTTATTTTCAGGAAATGTCAGTGAATTGACCTTTCTACCACGATAGCTGTCCGCAGTTCCTTCCTGGCCTCTGTCCAGTTGGGGTTCACTGAGTGTTTAGTTCTTAGAGGGCTAGAAGGCTATCGTTAACACGTGCCAGCAACAGGGAACGACAGGGTGAGGTTTCTTCACTGGAAATGTCTTCTGGAAAATGACTCTAGGATTGACTCGCTGCCTCCACCTCCTCCTCCTCCTCTCACCACCCCCAGGCATGAATCAGGAGGAACTCAGCTGAAATCCCCAGGGATGTGGGATAATACTGAGTTTTGTTTTGCTCTCACTTCCGCAAACGAGAGCGATTCCAAGAATCGGAGCCTTTTCTTTGGGAACGTGATGCTTTAATGAAGCACTTTTAACAAATTATTGAGAAAATAGAAGACTTGTGTGTGGAAATACCTTTATGGCATCGCAATTACCTTGCAAGAAATGATGATCTAATGAGAGGGAATTCACTCTGCAGTGTTCCCTGGTTGGGCCGAGGTGATGTTGGCAGCAGAGCCCAGGGATGAGCCTCCCAGTATGGCCCAGCTGCCTCCTCATGGGCTCCTCCACAGCCAGACACCGTGTCCCGGCCCAGCCGCTGTGCCTCAGGCTCCCGGGCCCAGCTCTCCCCACCGGGACAGCTTCACCCGGGACAACGCCGGTGGCATCACCCCTTCCTCGGTGCACGGAGGGTCTCCAGGCCCTCCCGGGGCCGCCGTTTGGCCGCTGGTCCCGGCCAGGCCCACAGGCCGCGGCGCAGAGCCGTGTCAGCGGGGGAGCCCTGCCCAGCCGCCGCGGTGCTGTGCGGGATAAGAGCGGCTGACAGCCCACACAGCCAGGCTCCGGCAGCTCGGAGGGGACTCGACTCGGAGGGGACGCGGCGCTGCCCCCGCCCTTCCCTCGCCTCCCGCCAGGCGGCGCCGCGCGGATCCTTCTCTCCCCGGAACGTCTGTCTAGGGGCTCGGCGCTCCAGCCGGCCCCGCCGTGGCCGCGCACCTCGCCGCCTCTCATTGGCCGTGGCGCGAGCCACGTGACGGGAGGCGGCTGTCGCGATTGGCCGGCGGCAAGAAGCCGGTTTCCCGGGCGACGGTCCCGTCCCGCAGCGGGCGGAGCGGGCGCCGCCATGGCGAGCGTGCACGAGAGCCTGTACTTCAACCCGATGATGACGAACGGCGTGGTGCACGCCAACGTCTTCGGCATCAAGGACTGGGTCACCCCCTACAAGATGGCCCTGCTGGTTCTCCTCAGCGAGCTGGGCCGCGCCGGCGCGCAGCTCGGGCTGCTGGAGCGGCGGCGGCTCAACCGGCTGCTGCTGCCGCTGCTGCAGGTCGGGGACGGGCCTGGGCCTGAGGGGAGGGGAGAGGGAGACCCCAAGGGGCTGCTTGCCTTCTGGCCTGTCGCGATAGGGCGACATGTCGCTTTTCTCCCCAGGGCCCTGACATGCCGCTGTCGCGACTGCGCAAGGCTATCGAGGAGTCCTGCCCGCACCTGGCCAGCTCCGTGCACATCAGGTGGGCGCCGGGGCCGCGCCTCCCCTCCCTTTCCATTCCCTCCCTTTCCATTCCCTCCCCTCCTCGCCCACCCTCAGGAAACCCTTAAACCGCGTCCCTGCGATCGAACCCGACTCCCGCCCCGGGCTTGTCCCGCAGCGAGCCGGGCTTCCCTGCTGCTGGAGGCTGAGGAGCTGCTGGTGCGGTCCGGTTAATCCCCTCCCTCCCCTCGCCTAGTTTGTCTGTGTCGGAAACAGGAAAACACCGCCGCTACAAATGGTATTTCCCTGGAAGATGATACAGTCGTGATGCGCACGCTCTGTGCTACCTGTAGCTACTCTGACACCTGGGCAGAAATGCTCTGAAATGTGTAAATGCATCGTTTAAAAAAAGTCAGAAGTTTGGAGCAAAAATCTACTGTTTTCTTAGTTCACGGAAATAGGCTCAGAAAGGCACACAAAGCAAACATCTGAGCCCTCTGTTTTAAAGTTTCTGTGCTACAGAAGATCTGTTTTGATCCTGGCTAACTCCCTAAACAGCAACAGCTTTAAAAAAATCGGTCTGGTTTGGGTTTCTAGTTGTTTTGTTAAGTGAATAACAATCTTCTCTGATTGTTCTCTTTATTAAAAAAACTGTTTAAAGGGAAAAAAACCCCAAACCATTATTATTTGGGTCATTATTATTTAATATGTTTTGATTTGGCTCATGAGAATAAAAATTCTCTGGGCCTAATGAATTAGCTACTGCTCAGTTCTGTTTGTGTTTGCTCATCCTTACCAGAAATAGAAGAATATTTTGTTAGCTGCATGTTATTCATAACCCTAAAAAATATGTGGTTTTCTTTCCCTCTTTAGGTTAAAACTGATGGCAGAAGGAGAACTGAAAGACATGGAACAATTTTTTGATGATCTTTCCGATTCGTTTACAGGGACAGAGCCAGAAGTCCATAAAACAAGTGTAGTAGGTAACTAATCGTTATCCATAAGCTATATCTGATGTGCTATCTTATTAGTGGTGTAATTCACTCAGGATACAGCTCTGGTGTTCTTTTTTGGTGAGGTGTAGAGATGGTATAATACGATTGCTCTCTTGCTCAGATGTTTCATGCTAACCCATGGTTTTGCATCAGTTCTTATTGTTCTTAATGGTTTTGTCTGTGACCAGCCAGCCTGTGAGAACTGCCACTAAATACCAGATTTACACCTTACAAAGTTGACTTTTACCAACTGGTAGGCTGAGATGAGACACTTAAATAAAATAGCACCGTTTAAGCTTCTAGTTATTATGGTTTCTAGTCTCCTCTCTGAGCAGCAGCCTTCCAGGCAGCTTGTCCTAACAGATGTTGTCCTTTGCAGGTCTGTTTCTGCGTCATATGATCTTGGCATACAACAAACTTTCCTTTAGTCAGGTCTATAAGCTTTACACTGCACTGCAGCAGTATTTTCAAAATGATGAGAAGAAAAGTGATGAGAATGATATGGAGCTGACCAACACCGAGGAACTGGAGGGGAAAATGGAGAAAGAAGAACTTGATGGGCCTTTAAGGTGATACATAAATATTAAAGCTTTTCCCAGCTCTTAAGATAATTAGTCTTATTTCAGATGGCTTCTGTACAAATCAGAGTAAACTTCAGCTTCATCCAGCTCAAGGTGCTGCTCCTGCTGAACCTTCCAAACTCAGGAACGCGGGTCTGGGTCCTGTGCCTGTCCTGTCGCCAACATATCGCGACAGCTCCTGTCATCCTGTGGCTTTGTTCGAGCCTCTTCCCCGCGGGCAGAGCTGGCGGCCTCTCCGCTTCCTCGGTGCCACCGTGTGGTGACGCCTGTCAACAGCGGCTGGTCTGCTCTGTCCCCGAGAAGCTGGCAGTTCCTCCTCCTCCTGACAGGAATCGCGGGCTAAAGGCCAGATGCTGCCCACAGTTCCCCTCTGTGTGACCCGCTGCTGAGTGGCTGCTCTGGGTGCTGTGCTAAAGCTGCCGGAGGGGTCAATTCTGCTTCCAACAAGGGAAGATCACTCACTAAGGAAAAGTTAACCTTAATGGTTTGGCTTTCTCCTCTCCAAATAAAAGTACTTGCATCTATTTATGTCAAAACCAAGACACAAATATTGAGACTTTTCACCTGGTAAGGTGATGTTCCACTGGCAGAGTAATCTGAACAGCGTTTTGTGTAGCCATATATTTCAGATATGCTTTCTAACTCTCTTACTCGTGCTCCTGCACGCTGTGCTGCGGCACGAGTCCGTTCAGCTTTTGGAGCCTGGCTGTGTGCCTGAGCTACTGGCTTTCCGTGGCATAAACATCTGTCTGCTCTTGCAGAGCAGCTGTTTTCTGGTGGTGTACGTGGCCAGAGTGCCAGTTCATTTCATCGTGGCTGTCTTCAGAAGAAAGAGGAAACGGAGCCATTTGAATCTGTCGACCCCAAGTCTTCTATCTGCTTTTTTTCTTTGGGGCCTCATGTGCACTTAGGGTAACCTGCAACCCGCAGTGACCGCAGTCACTGTCAATGTTACACCTAAACTCTGTGAAATCCTTGGGATCGCTGACTTTGATGGAGTAGATTTTATTATTTATTCTGTTTTCTCCGTTTAGTTTCATGCTTCGAGCTATAAATCTCTCATAAAACTTTATAAATCAAAAGTGTGGAGTGTCTGATGGAAAGTATTTCCTTGCATTCTGTTTCATTGCCCTTGTTTCTAACCCAAGTGCTTCTTAACAGGGAAGAAGAGATATCTTGCAGCGGGCCTCTTTCCCAGAAACAAGCAGAGTATTTTCTTTCTCAGCAGGTATGTTAATTCTGAATAAGGTTGAGTAAATGACCCATAGCATGAATTTCTCCTTCAGTTTTATCCACAGGGGCAGACCTGATGTTTTCTTAGATCTCTTGTTGATCTCTTACATGTAGTTACTCAGTATGAGCTCTTGGGGCTACAAGTGTTTTCTCTAGACATGTGCACCATCTGATGATATTTGGTTCTGAGAAGGTCCCTTCCCTTCCGACTGCTCAGTTTTGATGTCTGAAATGTGCAGCTTTGTTGATGATTCCAGCTGGTAAATACAAAATGGAGCAGAAATACAGATGGGCCCAAATGTCAGTAAGTGCACTGCACGCTTATAATAGCTTGCTAAAAATAGAATATGGATAATACATGATATTTCTTACACATTTTAAAAGTTTGAAGTCCCTTCTCAGTCCCGTTAGGTTCTTTACTGTTAGGGGTTGTTGAATCCAGTAGACTGGTCATGGTCGGGCTCCTGCAGCTCCATGACCCCCAGTGCAACCAGTGTACAGGCTGAGCATGCTGTTGTTGTCCTGTTCCCCGCTCTGGCTGATGATGTTGAAGGTCCATTAGAGAGAAATAGATCCACATGCTCCCTCTCTCTTGATTCCACCAATAACTGGGCTTCTACGCACAGTTTATCACGTAAGTAGCCCCTGGATTGTCTTGTCTCCAGTTGCCTCCAGCAGAAGGACATGACACACAAATACATTGGCCCAAAAGCTCCACTGTCTCTCCATTAGTTGGCTTGGGACCTCCTGGTTAGCCTGGTCTGTATCCAGTGGTCTCGTTCAGAGAAAAACATCTGCCCCAGTCATGCAGCTCTTTCAGTACTTGGCTCTCAAGGTGCTTACCCAGCTTTGTGCCTCGTCCAGCTTGCTCTTCACCAGTGGTCACCCACTGCCAGGCATCTTCACCTGCTCTGGTTGCTGGCATCACAGGACACGTGGGCCTCTCTGACCTATTGCTGGCACCACAGTCACACAGACCCCCGTGATCTAGCTCCAGTTACCGGCACTTCAACCTCCATAAACATGGGGAATAGGGCACCCCTTACCCAGGAGCAGGGTTAGAAATGGGATTGAAGGGGAGGAGGGGACTGGCTGTGGTGATCTGGCGCGAGGTGTGGGTTTTAATGGCAGTGACATTCTGTTAGCGTGTGGCTTTGAGCTGGGGTGATTTATGTAGAGTATCTTAGCAGTCTGTATAATTTTTTTTCTCCTCCAAATTAGAGTATTACGGGGGAATCGGGATGTTTAGGAAGGTTCTGAAGTTTGAAGTCTTTTTAGTATTCAGTAGTGCTTATTCTAGTAACCAGATTATTGTAATTTTTTATTAATTGACCTCTGTGCCGAAGCGAACGATGGATTCACTTTTATTTATTTTCCTGAATTTTTCTGTGAGAAGATACATGTAATTCCAGTGAGTGATCTGTCGTATTCTTCAAAGAGAAACTTAGAATCCTTTTAAGTACCTTTAAACAGTCCTTTGAATAAGCTTTTCTTGTACTTGGTCTCTCTGATCTCTGGAAAGAGAATGCTATAATATGGTATAGAATAAGTGCCAGTGATGTTCCAGCGTCAGAGTAGACAGAGCTGTTAGAAAATCTCCTTTAATGTTCTCTCTGAGCAGATAACAAACTGACAAGCGTGTATCAAAATATATTTGTAACCCTTCAGTTTGAGTTACTTATCTCACTTCCAGTTTTCAATTTTTATTCCAGGCTTCTTTATTAAAGAACGATGAAACAAAGGCTCTTACTCCGGCATCTTTACAAAAGGAATTGAACAACTTGTTAAAATTTAATCCAGACTTTGCTGAAGCAGTAAGTGTCTTTTTCTTCATCTAAAAGGGCTGTAAAGGGATTTCTTATCTCTAGGATGGGATTATTTGGGAGTAATTTATTCTGTATTGAAATATAAGCAGATGATAAAACTGTGAGGAAGTTGCATGTAAATGTTTAGTAATTCAGCCTGAAACTCCTGAAGGTACAGAAACCTTAATTAAGCCACATGTCTAGCTCTATGCACAGATATAATCCTCTTCATTTTGGCAGGCCTGTGTGAGAGCATTCTCAACGAACTGAATCTAAAACCTTTCTTTTTACCCACGTTTTCCTAAGAAATTTCAGGCCTCATACTCCCCTAGTTTAAAAGTCAGTACTAAGTGCAGTACCTGTTGATTTTGTTTACCGATGTTCACTTCACTGCTGGTGCTTAACAGCAATTTGTACTGAAAGCAGCAGACACCTCATGCTGAGAGCTGGTTCCAGACCTGTGCTGTGAGCGTTTGCCTTGTTCCTTGACAACTTATTCTTGAGCAAGTTTCATGAGTACTCTTTCCTGCCCTGGGCTGAGCTTGACAGGATTTCCTTGCTCCTATGTGGAGACATATCCTTGAAGGGGCTGCCTGTAGCAGGGGCTGGACTTCACAGCTCCAGAAATCCTCTTCAGTGCTCTGGTTGCCCACTTTGGCCACTCAGTGTTTCACATTTACACTTGTTAGTCAGCCTTCCCAGTAAGAAAATACACGGTAATTACAAACAAAACCTTTGCTTCAATCGCTCTGTGTAGTTAAAGCTGATTTTGCTTCAATTTTTTAGCATTATTTAAGCTACTTAAACAGTCTCAGAGTGCAAGATGTCTTCAGTTCAACACACAGCCTCCTTCATTATTTCGACCGTTTAATTCTCACTGGAGCAGAAAGCAAAAGCAATGGGGACGAAGGTTACGGGCGGAGTCTGAGATACGCAGCCCTGAATCTCGCTGCGCTGCACTGTCGCTTTGGCCACTAGTAAGTTAACTTATGGTTGGGCACAACTGAAATTCTTAGAATCACTCAGGTTGGAAAAGACCCTTGGGATCATCAAGTCCAAGTGTTAACCCTACTCTGCAAAGTTCACCCCTAAACCACGTACCCCAAAGGCACATCTAAATGACCGTTAAACGCAGCCAGGGATGGTGACTCAGCCACCTCCCCTGTCAGCCTGTTCCAGTGTCTGACTACCCTTGCTGTGAAAAATTTTTCCCTTATGTCCAATCTGAACCTATCCAGTTGCAGCTTGAATCCATTCCCTCTTGTTCAATCGCTAATTACTGTGAGAAGAGACCAGCACCAATCTCTCTACAATGTCCTTTCAGGTAGTTGTAGAGCGTGATGAGGTCTCCTCTCAGCCTCCTCTTCCTCAAACTAAACAGTCCCAGCTCCTTCAATCACTCTTCATAAGATTTATTCTCCAGACCCTTCACCAGCTTCGTTGCCTCCTCTGCACTCACTCCATTTAAGTTCTCAGTTGCTGCATTTCCACGACCTCAGAAGATCAGTGGACCCAAATGCCTATTTTCAGCTGTATTTTCAAGAAAGTATGGTTGGTTTTCTGTTAACGTTCAAATCAACGTGGAGCTGATGATCTGGAGGCAGAATAACAATAATAAAAAAGCCATCTGAGCATTTTTAGTTTTAAAATGCCACAGTGGCGGGTGTTATTTTATTGATGGAGCTGGTTTAACCATTTCCATACATGGTGTGCATTTATTGACTGCTGCCTGGATGCATCGTGTGAAAGGACTGGAGATGGGAAGGACGTCTGTAAAATGGAGAGCAACAACATTTCCTGCACAGGCAGACGCTTAACGTCGCCCCTGTTCAAACAGTAACTTGGCACAGCGGCAGGTACAGGGTTTGAAAGCCCACTTAGGGGTTGCAGTTGCATTTTTGTCGTGGCTTGCAGATGCCATCTTGCTTATTATCCTCAAGACTAGAGTATACTGCTGAAGTGCTAGGAGGAAAATACAGGCTTTTACAGCAGTCTATTAAATCAGAGTTATCTTCTGAGTGCAGTATGCATAATTTAGATCAGTATTCCTCTGTATTGTAATGCTGTATTTGAAGCACTGGGGGAATACTAATATGTTCTCTCTTTTTGTCTGCTGATAGCCAACAGGCTGAACTTGCACTTCAGGAAGCCATCCGAATTGCACAGGAGTCTAACGACCACGTTTGCTTGCAGCACTGCTTGGTAAGATGACTGTGTTGCAAGGGAGGTTCAGTCACCGTGTATCGGCCGAGCCTTTGCTCAGGAGGCTGTTGCAGAGCTGCTCTTGCAGTGGTACCTCCCTAAATACATCAGACATCTGATTAGGACTGTCCAGTGGTGGGGTGACATTGTCCCGTGCAGATGGGTCACACAGCAACGAACTGTAGGGAGATGGTGTGATGGTTTCTGCTGCAACTCCAGATGGCTTTCTTAAGCTGGAGTTGTGATCCCAGAGTACAGAGATCTCAGTACTGAGCTCGAAGTTTAGTCTTATATCTTTTAAAGAGACAAAGTATTTCATAAGCTGCCTCCTTACTGTCTGCTGGATTCTCAAAGAGTAGTCAGCCTTCTTTTGAGCAAACAAAAAGGAAGAGGGACTGACTTAGATTCCTCTGTATATTTCCTGTAATTGATATTCCTGTTATAATGAACAGGCATCAATGGTGTCAAACTCCTGAGACACCACTTTCTACAGTTACCTGTACACTGGCATTTCTGTGCATTGCTCTGACCCTCCAGCATTGGCTGCTGTCTGACCAGTGTCTCAGCAGAGCTGCACTTCAGATATATTTTGTTCTGCAGCATTCCAAAGAAGTTTCCTTAGTATCATATTAATTCTGAAGAGTGATTTGTATTCCCAGTGATTTTTTAATTTTACTTTTTTTTCTTCATTCTGTGCAAAAAGAGAAAGTTAGAAGTGCTGCAGCCATTAGCTCTTCACAATGAGATTTTTCACTCTTTCTGCCTTGCTAGAGCTGGTTGTACATCTTGGAGCAGAAGATATTCGATAGCTGTGTTCTGCTGGAGCACTCTGTGAACAAATCTTTACATTTTGGGTTGCCAGTAAGTCCATTTCATTTATCTTTAACTTTATTCTAGGGCAAACATGTGGTATGGGGAGTGTGCACGATAGGGTTTGGGGTTTTGTGGCTGGTCAGTTCAAAATACGTAACTGAATTTACACAAATCTCTTTTAACACTCCAAAATCCAGCTGTTTCTATTATTTTTCACTCTTCATATTAACAATTGCTTTAATGCCAGTGAGCTATTGCAAGGCTCACTGGTTCTCCTCTAACTTGTTTGTTTTTACTGTTTTTCCTTCTAACTTGTTTGTTTTCCGGGCAGACAAACTCTCTGTGGCTACTCAGCTGGCCCCATGCACCATTTCAGCCTTAGGCCTGTAGCACAATCTGCTGGTGCTCAAGGGGAGGTTTTTATGCCCTTACCTTGCCTACAACTCAGTGCTGGTGCCTCTGGCAGGGGCTTTGAACACATGTTTACTTGTAGGGCTCTGGTGAAATCTTGCAGTGCAGCCCTCCCCTTAGATAGTTTTGTGCCCTGAATCTGTTGGCTGTTAGTCTTCCCCAAGATCTGCAATCTCTTTGTGAAGAGATTGCTCTAAAAGGCACGAAACCGCTGCAGGTGAGAGATGAGAGCAGACGGGGTCGCGTGGTGGGGAGAGGGAGGGGGAGGGAAGGCTCTGTGTTTTCACAGCCCTTTCAGGTACAAGTCTTGTCATCCTCTTTTAAGAATTCTGTGTGGGGGAGTGGAAATTACCTTTCCCATCTAACAGAATTCATGTATGTGTGGGTGTGCATAGGTGGGTATTTAAAGAAATGCCTGGAGCACTGTTCCTTTGTCTGTGCTGAACAACATCACCTCATTTTCTTTGGCTTTTTTATTTTTCTTCTTAGTTTAGAATTCTTCCTCCAGTGTAATTTGCAAAGCATTGGTGTAAAAGCATCATCTACTCTTCGGTCTTTCAATGCTGTTGGTATTTTTCCCTTCTTCTTCCCAGTACCTTGCTTCCCTGGGAATACAGTCCTTGGTTCAGCAAAGAGCTTTTGCAGGAAAGGCTGCCAACAAACTAATGGATGCCTTGAAAGATTCTGATCTGCTGCACTGGAAACACAGCCTGTCAGAGCTTATTGACATTAGTATAGCACAGAAGACTGCCATTTGGAGATTGTATGGCCGCAGGTATTTTGTTTCTTTGGAACTCTTGCTCACTGTACTTGTTAGCACATAATGCATTTAGAGTTAGTTATATAGATGTGACAAGTGACTCTGTCACCCCGCTGCACTAAAACAAAGCAATGAGGCTGCAGTTCAGTACAGGCTGAGTGCAGTTCTTTTTCCTTCCTCTTACGTGCCTGTAAAACTCATCCTGGAGAAGAGATTGAGTTTCCATTTAGCAGTAGCAAATTGGGCATAGATTGTTCCTGTGCCCACATTTCCAGCATCTCTGTGCTCAGACTGTATGCAGCTTTCAGTGTGTAGTGCTCAACGTGCCCGTGTAGCCCAGAGTGCCTGAATGGCAGTTGGTTTAGGGGCTTTCATTCACCCCCAGGGCCCCTCCCTGGCTTATCAGAAAACATAGACTATTGTCATAACAAAACCATTGATTAAAAATGGTTGTTGCCTGTCGTTTGAAAGCTTAAAGATGTTTCTCTTGCACAAGCACCATGGCACTTCAACAAGCCCAGACATTGCTGAGCATGAACAGCCTGGAGGCTGTGAACGTGGGCGTTCAGCAGAATAACACGGAGTCCTTCGCTGTGGTGTTGTGTCACCTGGCTGAGCTACATGCAGAGCAGGTGAGTTTTAGGGCCAGTTGCACAAAATGTGAGAGGACGTGTGGGTGTTACTGACAGAGAAGGCGAGACTTGACTCGTGTTTCGTTCTGCCTTTATTGTCTGCTTCGGGGGCGAAGAAAACGGGGAGCTTTGTGCTTGGCAAGTTCTTTCCCTGCAGGTTGTGTTGGAATCCAGGGGAGCGATGCTTGCCCGGCGTACGTTAATCAGCGTGCTGCTTCTGTGTTACAGGGCTACTTTGCAGCTGCTTCTGAAATACTGAAGCACCTGAAGGAAAGATTCCCCCCCAGCAGTCAGCATGCACAGGTAGAATATTTATCATTTAGCCTGTAAATTATGTAACTGTTGTGCAACGGGATCTGAATTCCATTGCATCTGCGTTCTTTCCCCTGTATGCCTCGGGCTATACATTTGCTAATCTGACTTGGCCCAAGACCTCACAGGAAGCTGTGTGGCATAAACTTCTCCACCAAAGCATGAAAAAGATTCCTCTGTTGTCTTGAGACTGGTGAGACCTTTACCTCACCACAGCCTCCTAAGAAAAAGCTGTTTAAACAGGACTGTCACTGACAGAGGAAAGTACATCTCCTTCATGAGCACATACAGGAATTAAATGCTCTGTGTTGAGCTGGAGCTTCAAAGTTCTGTTTAATTAGTGCTACTTATTTTGATGCATTTCAACCCAGAAATAATAGAGAGAATAGGCTGGGGTTTGTGTGACTCAGGGAAACACTGTAACACATGGTTCTGTAAGGTAATATTTACACTGAAGTGTTCAAGATTCCATTAGATATAGTTCAGTCCTTCTCTTTTTGCTACAGAGCAAGTCTACTCTTTGAAAGCATGAATAATGGTTTAAAAGAGCTTTTTTACTTAAAATGCAGTCAAACAGGTGAACTTTACTATTGTGACATTAATCCAGACCTGAGCATTTCTGTTGAGGACAGTAATTTAGTAAATCCAGTAACTGGACAGTGGAGTTAATTGCGTCTAGACATAAATATCCACAGGGGAAAATAAAAAGTAAACTCTAACTTAGAAAATGAGCAGGCACAACTTCTAACACTTGTTGCTGGGTGTTCCTTGTTCAGCTCTGGATGCTGTTCGATCAGAAAATACAGTTTGAGAGAGCCATGAACGACGGCAGGTATCACGTGGCAGATTCTCTCGTCGCAGGAATCACAGCACTCAACAGCATTGAAGGCGTGTACAGGTAAGGAATCATGACTCTGCATGTGTGGCCCACGAAGATAATGAGAAATTTAACAAAAGGATTGCTGGCAGTCACGTGTGCTTACACGTTCTTCCCTTTCCAGCACTAATTCTGGTCATGTTGTGAAACCTCTCGTGCTTATTCCATTAGAGTATGTCCTGCAGTAATAATTTCTAGTTGTTTCTCTGGACATACTAAGAGCTGGAATAGCACTGCTGAAGTTGGAGTTATTCTAGAGCTGTAGATCAGCTGTGAGAGCACAAAATATTTCTTCAAAATCTACCACGGGAACTGTGCTCAAAGCTGAGCATGAAGCAGAAGTTTCTGTCACATAGTGAAGGCTCTCAGTCCTGGGCTGAGCTTGAGTGTCTTCATCTGTGCCCTACAAAATGGAACAATGTGATTTTTCTCTCATTTTTAGTAGGTTCTTGTTTCTAAATGACAGTGACATGTAAAATAGGTAGAGTTAAAACTTGCTATTTGGTGAGTATGGAAAACAACTCGCTGTCAAAAGCAACTTCTTGCTGATTTTCAAAACACCTAAAAACACAACCAGTGGCACCAAGCCAGAAGACCCAGGCTGGGGGACCTGATGCTTGTCCTTCTGGAATGGGACCGTTTGTGATTTCTCTGAGCTTTAATTGTTCTGCTCAGTGTCTGGGTTCAGGGCATCTGTCATTTGTACACATCCCTACTGCTGTGTATTTGTTTCTTATTTCCCTGTTCTCGCTCTTTCCCTGTTGCCTCATATCCTTGTTAGCTCAAGCCAATTTTAGCTGCTTTACCTCATGCCTGTTTTTCTCACAAATAATGACTTGTGCTTTCCAGCTTGCATGTCCTCCCACTTCTGCTGCCTGGTCGGCCTTTGAGTTTGGCTTTTTTGTTTTCTATCTAAAGCTGCTTTATGAACTCAATCCTTTCTGCCCGTGAGTTGTCCAGTTGGAGCCGGAGACGCCGCTGTACGTGGCGTGTGTCCTCGTTGTCAGGTCCTATTTCACTGTGTTTTGAGTAGCAGAATTGTATCTAAAATATAAAAATGCAATCAGTGATGTTTGCTTTCTACCGCGGCAGGAAAGCCATTGTGTTGAAAGCCCAAAATCAGATGTCAGAGGCACACAAACTTTTGCAGAAACTGTTGATCCACTGCCAGAAAATCAAGAACACCGAGATGGTGATTAGGTAAGATTGTTTCATTTTCAGACTATTAAAAGCACATAGCAGTGATTAGAATCAGTCATTTCGGTTTATCCGCGTTCAGACCTCGCTAGGCTTCAGATTACCCGCTGTGATTTGGAGATTACAAAATAAATTTGCTTATTAATTTATTAATTTGGAGGAATCCTCAAAATATTGTGGAACAGAAACCCGGTCATCTTTAATACGTAAACTAAAAGGTAGCAAACTTATTTTAAAGCTCCTTGAAGACTTGAGGAAGAAGGGAATGCTGCATCCAGAATAAATAGGAAATAGAAATGCGTGTGTGTAGCTGTAGCTTTGTGCTGACCTGCAGAGCAGTTACAGGGCTTGTTAATATTTTGTATGTCAGTAGGGGGTAATTGACTTTTGCTGTATATGCAGTAACGTAATTCGTAATAAAATCAATACCAGTGTGGATGGAATAATTGTTTGGGAAACGAGTGGATGTTTTTCATCAAAAGGAAACGTTTGTAATTCTTTTCTCCCTGTTTTTGGTCAGCGTGCTGCTGTCAATAGCAGAGCTCTACTGGAGATCTTCGTGCCACACCATAGCCTTGCCTGTCCTGCTGCAGGCTCTTGCCCTCTCTCGAGAATACAGTTTACAATACTTGGCTTCTGAAACTGTGCTCAACTTGGCTTTCTCCCAGGTACCTCTGATGGCTGTTTTCACAGGGCTGTAGGGCAACCTTTATTCTGGAGATCTGGATACTGGTTTTACTCCCATGAGATTTAAGAACACGACCTTGTTGGAATTAAGTAATTGATTCTGAACAAGTATATCCTAAGTGTAAAACCTTTTGAGGAAGTTAAGAAAAGCTGAGTTTCACGCGTATCGCTAAGATCTGTAGTTATTGCATATAATACAGGCAAGTGTAAATTGGCTCTGCCTTAATTCCTTCAATAGTTATTTTTTATGCTGGTATTTTGGTTTTCTAGTAGCACAATTTGGCATGTGCTTGAATTAAGATTAATGCTTGTGATGGAGTTCAGTTATGTAGTTCATTCTGAGCTGTTCTGTGGCTGTTGGCACTGACTGCAGGGGAGAAGCAGTGCCTAATTGTTGCAGGGAGCAGCTCAGGTCTGCTAATAAGTTTAGATTTAAAAGAAGATTACGTGGAAAAAGTGTTTACAACCTTGTCTGTAATGCACTGCGTTATTAGAAAGAGATGTGGCTTATGTTGGTCTTCTCTGAAGAAGCTGCTCTCCCCAGTGGACTCCAGTATTAGACCAGCAAGTATTTCTCTTTCAGCTGATCCTTGGCATTCCTGAACAAGCCCTGAATATTCTGCACATGGCGATAGAACCTGTCTTGGCCCACGGAGCTGTGCTGGACAAAGGCTGTGCCATGTTCTTGGTGGCCAAATGTCAGGTGGCTTCTGCAGCTTCCTACACTCCAGAGAAGAAGATTGAAGGTACTGTGGAGAGCAATTCTCACTGAAACTGTGCTCAGAAGTCAAGAAGTGCAGACTAGTGTAAATATTGGAGTCCCACAACACGATCGCTTTTAAAAGAGTTTAAATGATACAGCAGAGTGTGTTACCTCATTATGGGATAGCAAAATTGATCAGGAATTAGTTGAATAACTAATGGCAGAGGCAGTGTTTGTAATGGAGTCCTGATTATCTGCATACACTCACACCCATGTTTTGCAGCAAAGCCTGGATAAGAGAAACGAGCTGAAAGACCATGTTGCTAAGACACAAGTTGTTTTGAAAAGCTGAGGAGTTTATAATTGAGCTCCTTAGAATGGAGCTGCTTGGAGTTGTTATTTTGATATCATCTTAAATAAGTTCCACCTCAACATGAGGAAAAAATTCTTCACTGTGAGAGTGACAGAGCCTGGCCCAGGCTGCCCAGAGAGGTTGTGGAGTCTCCTCTGGAGACTTTCCAGACCCACCTGGATCTGTTCCTGTGTGGGTTGCCCTGGGTGACCCTGCTCTGTCAGAGGGATTGGACTCAATGATCTGCAGAGGTCCCTCCCAACCCCTTCCATTCTATGATTCTATGCCTGTCCCCCTTTTTTCCACAGCTTTGGAATCTGCTGTCCTGAATCTAAACGAAGCCCGGAGTTACTTTGCCAAAGTGGACTGCAAAGAGCAGCTCAGAGATGTTCTCTACTTCCAAGCGCGGCTCTTCCACACCCTGGGCAAGACCCAGGAAAGGAACAAATGTGCCATGTTGTTCCGGCAGCTGCACCAGGATCTGCCAGCACATGGTGTCCCCTTAATCAACTCCTTCAAGTGATACATTGAAAGATGAGATTTGTTTGTTTTCCTAGGGTTTGGGTTGGGTTTTGTTTGTTTGTTGGTTTGAGTTTTTTTACAAATATCTTTTTATTACATTCAGCCATCCACGTTTCAAAAGAACTGCCAATAAATCACAATCTTCTATTGAACAAACTTGCATTTGCTTTGTAAGGACTTAAGGGAAAACATTTCACTTGTATTCTGAAATTAAGAATTGAACGGGGGAAGAAGAAAAGAAGAAAAGATTCTCTTGACTGCACTTTAAACAAACAGGGGAGTAGCACAGTCATGATGAAATAATATCTGTTCTTAGTGACATTTTTGGAATCAGTGCTGGCTTTGTGAACAGTGGGGTACAAAAAAAAGTGTGGAAAATGTAGGTGAAGCTCTTTTGTGCTCATTTGAAGTGGTAGGGAATGGGAAGTCTCATTTAAAACGTGTCCTTGCATTTAACCTGTCTACAGTCGCTGTTTACTCTGTAGAAACAGATGGTGCTGGCAGAAGGGAAAAAAAACAACCCAGGATTCAGTTGGAGGTCTAATGGTGCAAAGTCCCAGCACTGTTGTTACGTGTGTCCTTGTGCAAAGAGCGGCTGGGGAAAGTAGAGGGTGCTAAACAAACCCCCCAGCCCAGCTGAAGTGTCTTTGTTGTACACGTTCTCCCACTGCCTGTGATTTACCTGCTCCGGTTTCACGGGTGAATAAAGGGAGATCACAACTCCCTCGCTCTCTGACACGGGGCTGCTGACTCCCAGCAAACCCATCCCCGTTTTTGGAAGGAATTTCAGATGTAGTGCAGGATTTCAGGGCAGGTGGGGGCTGCTCTTTGTGACTGTAAACCTTTTGGGGGGGAACCTTGGGGCTGGATGTTGCGGTCCTTTTACCTTGTGACTGTATAAAAGCTGAACATCATGAACATAAACACCTGGAGATACCTGGCTAGGAAGTGCTAAATAAACCTGTGGCATTGTTAGCAATGAGAAAGCCAGACCAGACCTAAACCTGGCTCTGCTGGAGCCCTGCCAGGGAAGGCAGGAAGAGAGAAGCTCTAAGATGTGGTTGAAATGAGGGTAGTCCGGTGCTAGTTTACGCATCCTGTTAATTGGTGTTGGCAGATAATCAGTGCCTTGATTTTAAAACAGTGGCTGGGTTTCTAGCAGCAGAGGGTAACCCAGCTTTGTGGGAACGCTGGTTTTGGTGGCTGGACCCCTCTCAGCTGTGTTTTAATCCCCGCCGAGGGGTTCAAGCCATAAAATGTTTGGAGCTGGTTTCCAGTAAGTGCACAAAGCTGCTTTCTAGAGTGGCTCTCAAGACCCTGGTTAAAACATCAGCATTTATCCATAAAGCTCACGGGGAAGCCTGGCTTCACTCTGGGGACCTCTACAGTGTTGAAACGGTGCCTACAAATGGGTCTGAAAGCAAAATGAGGAAGAGGGTTTGCAGCAGCCACGGCATTTGCATCTGCTCAAGGTTGAAGCTGTTGCTTTGTGAAAAGAAGAGTCGATCGGAAAACTGCAGGTGAGCTCGGCGCAAGAATGGCGCTCGACGGGAAGGTGCTCGGTAAGAAAAACCGGATCATGAGCGTGGACAGGGCACGGGAGATGTTTACAAAGGGCTGGTGCCAGCCAGGGAGTTGGAGGCCGTGCCCGGGCGGCAGCGTTGCCTCTATCGCGGCTCTGCAGAGCTGCAGCCCGAGCAGGGGCTGTGCTGGGCCGCGGCGATGGTCTGCCGCTGGCCGCTGTGCCATTTCCAAACCACTGGGCCCTGAAAACCCCTTCAGGGGATGATTCCAGCAGCGTTTGGCAACCGCTTAGCCAAGGTCCAGGGGAGCCGATGCAGGTAACGCCAGTTGGCGACGATGGCAATTCTTGTGTTTGCACAAGGGCAGAAGGGAGGAAGCCCCGGGCCGGGAGGATGCTGCGGTTGATGCCCAGCCGGGGAGGGGGTGCCCGCAGCGGGGCTCGGCGGAGGAGCGAGACCGGCCGGGGCACCGCGGCTGCATCCCGCGGCTGCGCTGCGAGGCGAGGCGGGGCCGGAGGGAGGAAAGAAAATACTGAAGAAAAAAAAAAAAAAAAAGAAAAAGAAAACCCAAACCAAAACAAAAAAAAAACAACCACCCCAAAGAACGGCATACAGGGTGTAGGCGGGCAGGATGCTGCTGCCCGGGGGAAAACCTCCTCTTCCCCGGGGCGGAGCGGGGCCTCCCCTCCCCCCCCCCCCCCCCCCCCCCCCCCGCCCCCCCCCCCCCCCCCCCCCCCCCCCCCCCCCCCCCCCCCCCCCCCCCC